>AWOL01S0008864.1:2624-40202 GCA_000715115.1 Nicotiana otophora
GCTCTCACAATATATTCACATTCAATTCTGTTACAGCGTGCAACCCGCTCTCACAATATATTCACATTCAGTTCTGTTGCAGCGTGCAACCAGCTCCTCCAATATATTCATTTTAATCAAGTCTGTTGCGGCGTGCAACCCGATCCCCCAATATATATATATATATGTCGACTTTTAAATAAGTCTGTTGCGGCGTGCAACCCGATCCTCCAATATAGACTTTTAATAAGTCTGTTGCGGCATGCAACCCGATCCACCAATATATTCATTTCTAACAATTCTTATAGAAGCAATTTACCAAATAAATTCAACAATTAATATAAAATTATAAGACAACAAGCATATAATAATTATGATTTAATTATGAAACAAACAATGACAAATAGCAAATTATTAAGGAAATCGATGAGAAAATAGGCTGTTTAATATTTAATATGCTAAATGTCAAATAAAAATTAAGACACATAATTCAAATAGCATATAACAATTAATACAAGAATTCAAGAATTAATATTTGGCAAAGAATAGGAGAGAAACAATTATTATTATAATTAATTCATGATTTAAAACGATTTATGATTTTTCAAGTAATTATGCAAACAATTAATTTGACAACGTATAGACACTCGTCACCTCGCCTATACGTCGTTCACATGCATTTCACATAACAAATAGTTTAAGGGTTCTATTCCCTCAAGTCAAGGTTAACCACGACACTTACCTCGCTTTGCAAATTNTACGTCGTTCACATGCATTTCACATAACAAATAGTTTAAGGGTTCTATTCCCTCAAGTCAAGGTTAACCATGACACTTACCTCGCTTTGCAAATTCCAATCAATTACTAGACCATAACTTTTCCTTTTAAATTTGTCTCAAAAAGCTTCAAATCTATTCATAAACAATTCAATATACTCAATACGAATCATAGGAATTAATTCCATATGAATTTACTAATTTTTCTCATAAAAATATAAAATTCATTAAAATATTCGATAATGGGACCCACGTCTCAAATCCCGAAAAAACTCGCGAAATCCGAACACCCGTTCCGCTACGAGTTCAACCATATAAAAATTATCCAATTCCGATATCAAATGGACCTTCAAATCTAAATTTCTCGTTTTTGGAAGATTTTAAAAAAATCTGATTTTTCTTCCATAAATTCATGGATTCATGATATAAACGAGTATGAAATTATGAAATACAATCAACATAGGATAAGGAACACTTAACCCAATGTTTCTCGTGAAAATCGCCCAAATATTCGTCTTAACCGAGCTCAAAATGACCAAACATGAGTAAAAATATCAGACTCTTCGATATATACGCTGCCCAGGTATTTCCGCACCTGCGGTGCCTGCACTCGCACATGCGAGCTTACATCTGCGAGAAAAATCTCGCATCTATGAAATGGGGCTGCCAGGCGAGGCCTCGCACTTGCGGTGGAAAAATGCGCACCTGCGCTGCCTTCCGCTTCTGCGATTGCCAAGTCCGCTTCTGCGGACGCGCGAGTGCGTGCAATTTTCCGCATTTGCGGACCTTTTTCCAGCCTGCCCAGGCCGCTTCTGCGATGGAAGTATCGCTTTTGCGAGATCGCACCTGCGGTCAAAAATCCGCAGGTGCGATTACCATAGAAGGCAAAATTTTAAATTTTTGCTTAAGTCCAATTCTTGTTCCGATTTCGATTCGAGTCACACTCGGGGTACTTGGGACCCCGTTCGAATATACCAACAAGTCCCGTAATATAATACGGACTTACTCGGGTTACAAAATCACGTCATACAATGCTGAAATTATAATTCACACCCCGATTCGAACTTTGAGTTTTAAACTTTTTCATTTGCAAATCTCGTGTCAAAACATATTAAATGAATCCGTAATGACTTTAAATTTGGCACACAAGTCCTAAATGACATAACGGAGCTATTCAAATTTTCAGAATTGGATCCCGACTCCGATATCAAAAAGTCAACCACGTGGTCAAACTTCGAAGTCTTTAGCTTTTAAATTGCTAGTTCCGTTAAATGGTTATAAATTGAGCTAGGAACCTCCAAATTAAATTTCAGGCATACGCCGAAGTCCCAAATCACGATACGGAGCTACCGAAACTGTCAAAATATTAATCTGGGCCCGTTTGCTAAAAACATTGACTAAAATCAACTCGGTTGAGTTTTAAAGCTCTATTTTACATTTTAATCCATTTTTCACATGAAAATTTTTCGAAAAATTTTACGGACTTTGCGCGCAAGTCTAGGAATGATAAATGATGCTTTTCGAGATCTTAGAGCACATAATTACTTATTAAATTTAAATATGATATTTTAGGTCATCACACTTAATTTAAAAAAATAATATAGTGAGACATTGTCATCTATAAGACTGAATAACCGAATGCAAGAAAGAAAAAAAAATGATAACTCATTTATAATATATTTGTTCTTCTACTATTTCGTCTTTATTGCTTCAAATTCATATTATTATCAATTTCACTATTAATTTTATATCATAAATTGACTTTTTAAATTTCTTTCACCATTAATGCCCTTCCTACAAAAATTAATTTATATACCTTAAAGAGTTGTCAACGTGACAAATAAACTTACATATATAGTGAATTTTAAAAAAAATATTAACTTGAAATCTTTTGCATTAGTTAATTAAAAAACTTAATTATTTATTCTCAACATTAAAGAATATAAATTAACTTTTATTATCAAATTCTTAATATTAGTTCATCCCAATTTTAAAATTTAACTATAATTAGAACTTTGTTCAATAGAATTTTTGATTTCAAATAGTTAAAAATCATTAGTATGTCAATTTTGATTCGTTGATGTGCTTCCAGAATTATTCTGTTTTTCACTTCTAGAAAATATTACGCATAATTTCTAAAGTTCTGAATAATAAGAAAATCTTATAGTTTAATATAGTTTTAAAGCTTTAATATTAATAGACGTCAAATAAGGATATTCATATAAGGTCTTAAAACGTTAATATTAATAGACGTCAAATAAGGACATTCATATAAGGTAAAAAGTTTAATAATTTAAAGTGCGAAATATTAGGATTCGCTTCCTAGTTTAATAAGGACAGATTTAATAAACAAATTTAGTTTATTTTAAAGTCCTAAAATTTAGGAAAGCAACTTAAAATTACAAATTTATCCAATGTGAAATCTTTTTTTAAAGGGTAAAAAAGGCGAACAACATTTCGCTAAGGGCGTTCGTGCTTTTAATATAGTATATATATATATAATACTTTATCTTATCAAGAATGTGAATTTTCCATATATATTAGTTCATCTCCTGTCATTTTGAGTAGTTTCATCATCACAAGTGCTGATTTTGTGCTAAACTTCTTATTACTTGTTCCATTCCAAGTGATTTTATCTGCAAAGATAACATTATCAGCAATAAAATGGGATAAAATAGAATTAATTTCGACCATTTCAAGACAGTAATTTACAGAATTAGAAAGATCCCATTCGCCATCCTGCAACACGTCAGATACTTTAATTGAAGTGTCAATCCAATAAATATCAATATTAATATTATTGATAAGTGGCTCGTCACCACACCACCAATCGAGCCAAAAGTTTATTAATCTACTATGACCCAAATTTATTTATCCCCCTTAGTCAAAATAGTCTTAGCTTTCAGAAAGCATTTTGGTTTCCCAATTGGATAATGATTGATTTTGAAGATACTTACATCTAAGCACATTAGTCCAAAGATTGGTTTGAAACCATATTTTGCGAGCATGGCAAGATTGGTTTCATTACATTTTCTAATATCCAAACCACCTTTCGGTCTACTTTTACAAACAGTATTTCAATTGACAAGGTGTACTTTCTTTTTTTCCTCCGTGTCACCCCCATAGAAAATTCCTGTTAATTCGATCTATCTTTGTACACATCTTAATAGGAAGAGCATTAGTACATACATTGGTAAGATATTGACTACAGAATTGATAAGAGTAGTTCTATTTGCAATAGATAAAAGTTTGGCTATCCAACCAAATAACCTCTTTTGGATCTTTTCACTGGTGTTATCAAAATGGAAGGAATTGACCCTAGTATAAGTTAAAAGAGAAACACCTAAATACTTACCCGACATTTCCCATCATTTTCAGCAACGGCTCCTCGCCTCCAATACCAATATGCCATTAACTAAAGTTTTGACAGCAACCTATATTTTAATGAGTGTGCAACTCTGCAAAAGTTGGTCATGCTTGACGAGAGGCGGATACAGTATTCGAAGGTTGTGGGTACCACCATATTATGCATATAATATACATGTCAGCAGCTACAAAGACAGATTAGGAATAATGAGTCGGTTCGGTTAGTTTTTGGTTAATTTGAATAGGCCTTTCATTCACAAAACAAATAAGTTCGATTTTAGTTCAAATTTGTAACGCTTAATTTAAACACATTCTAAATAAAAATGCAAAAGAAAAATAACATTTCATGAAAGAGCGCTTCCAATATAAATATTTGCTTAAAGAATACCTTAACCACACTATATATTCATTGTTTGACTAGATTAATTTACTTGTATTGTTCTTTGTTTATTTTTTCATCTTAATTGTTGAGTTATATGACAATTATTTTCAAAGAAAAACCTTCAATATTCAACCTATGATATTCGACTCAAAACGACTATCAATCAAGCAATTTAATTTTTTTCAAAACCCAATAGAAGATATTGCTCAAATTATATTCCAATATATAAATTAATATCGTTTCATTAAAAATAAAGAAATTATATGCTAATTAAAAACAATTCAAATTACCTATAGAAAATAATTATTCATAAAGTAAAGTATAATGATAGAAACAAAATGAGGACTGAAAGTTAAAAAAATGAAGAAGAGAGACTTACCAAGTAATAAAAGGATGGAAAAAATAGAAAAAGAAGGAAAAGAGGTGAGGCCCTAGGGCTCAACTGAAAATAAAGAAAATCTTAATAAATAGAAAAAAGGAAAAATCAAAGGAGCTGCTCCAAAAGGGAATCGAACATGCATTCATGAGGCCAAGGAAAGCCTTTAAAGGGAAGGCTGAACCAATGATACCCGCTTCCACTTTGCAACTTCTGGGTGCCATTTTATCCATTTATATGATTCTTCACAGAAATATTATGTACATAGTAAGAATTTTAGCGAAGCGAGCGGGTACCGTGGTACTCCTACCTCGTAAGGTAAATCCGCCCCCTGTGCTTGACCAGTTAGCAAAAGACTCGGTTCAGTCAATGCATGACATTAGTTTACATAACCCAAGAGAAATGATTGTGTTGAAAAAATTGGAATTTATTAGGAGATATAAAGGGGAAGATGAACCCACAACTTCAAGATTCCCAAGGTGATCATTTGTAGGAAATATTTTGGCCACCATATTATTTATGTGGTTGAGTTTGTAGTCAAAAGAGGATAATCTAGCTAGCAATCCCCATAAAAATTGAAGGATGAAAGAGCCCCTCTCAATGGAAATGTGGTCACTCCTATATAGTAAATTAAAACTTTGTAAAATTATTGTTCTCAAAAGAGGGAATGAAAAGACAGGAAGCATCCTAGAAAGGAAAGGGATTAATTGATTGATGCCGAAAGGTCCACACAATGAATTATTGAATTTCAGATGATTTACAATGGGTCCTTTATTTATAAGGGGAAAATAACTTATCCACAAAGTAACAAATACGCTAAAAGATAGACATTCACTCTAAGTACAATTCTATTCATAATACTCCCCCTTGAATGTCTACTCAATAGGTAATGTGCCTCGTTAAAACCTTAACTAAAATAAAATTCAGTAGGATAAAAATTCTAGAGAAGGAAAAAGAGTACACATATTTAGAAATATGCCTTTTGGTTGCCTCGTTAAAAACCGTGCAAGGAAAATCTAATGGGACAAAACCTTGTAAGGAAAAAAGAGTACAACGCGTATTAACTCCCCCTTATAAGAGCATCAATTCACATCCTTGAGCCTTCGCATCCCAATCTTGTACACTAGTTTCTTGAAGGTTGACGTCGGTAAAAATTTTGTGAACAAATCAACCATATTATCATTTGAACAAATCTGTTGCATATTGATATCACCATTCTTTTGAAGCTCATGTGTGAAAAATAACTTCGGTAAAATGTGCTTTGTCCTATCTCCTTTTATGAATTCTCCCTTAAATTGGGTTATGCATGCTGCATAGTATTCATACAAAATCGTAGATGGTTTGTCACATTTCAAATCACATTGACTCGAATAAGATGTATTATAGATCTCAGCCACACACATTCTTGACTTGCTTCATGAATAGCAATTATCTCAGTATGACTAGGTGAAGTAGCCACGATTGATTGCTTAGTGGATCGCCAAGATATGGCAGTGCCTCCACATGTAAACATATAGTATGTTTGAGATTGAGCCTTGTGTGGGTCGGATAAATACCCAGCGTCAGTATAACCAATAAAATCGGGACTGCAATTATTGCCATAAAATAAGCCCATATCGGTAGTCCCTTTTAGATACCGCAATATGTGTTTGATTCCATTCCAATGTCTCCTTGTAGGAGCAGAGCTATATCTTGCTAAGACATTAACTGAAAAAGTTATGTCAGATCTTGTAGTATTAGCAAGATACATTAGTGCACCAATTGCACTAAGATATGATACTTCAGGACCAAGTAGCTCTTCATTCTTTTCTTGAGGTCTGAACGGATCCTTATTCATATCATGTGATCGAACAACCATCGGAGTACTTAATGGATGTGCTCCATCCATGTAAAACACTTTTAATACCTTTTTTGTATAGGCAGATTGATGAACAAAAATTTCGTTTGCCAAATATTTAATTTGCAAACCGAGATATAATTTTCTCTTTCCGAGATCTTTCATCTCGAATTCCTTCTTTAAATAATCAATTGCTTTTTGGAGTTCTATAGGAGTTCCAATAAGATTTATGTCATCAACATATACGGCAAGTACAACAAATTTCGATGTTGCTTTTTTTATAAAAACACATGGACAAATGACATCATTTACATAACCTTCCTTTAATAATACTCACTAAGGAGGTTATACCACATTCTTCCTGATTGCTTTAGATCATACAAAGATCTTTGCAATTTGATTGAAAATATTTCCCGGGACTTTGAATTTTGTACGTCAAGCATTTTAAATCCCTCGAAAATTTTCATGTATATCTTATTATCAAGTGAGCCATAAAGGTAGGTTGTAACCACATCCATTAAATGCATGTCAAGCTTTTCATGGACAGCAAAACTAATGAGATCCATAACAGGAGAATACATCTCTTCATAATCGACACCAGGCCTTTGTGAAAATCCTTGTGTAACAAGGCGTACCTTATATCTTTGTACCTTATTTTTCTCATTCCTTTTACGTACAAAGACCCATTTATAGCCAACAGGCTTAACACCATTAGGTGTTTGGACTATAGGCCCAAAAACTTCATGTTTCGCAAGTGAATCCAACTCGGATTGGATTGCTTCTTGCCATTTTGGTCATTCACGTCTTTGTCGAAATTCTCCAACAGATTGAGGTTCACAATCCTCACTATCTTGCATAATGCTAGATGCAACATTATATGCAAAGACATAATCTATCACTATATCCATTCAATTTAAATTTGTCTCAATATTGATTGGATTTATTGGTAGTACCTTATTTTCTTGAGCCTCATGCTCAATGATTTCATCATGAATCTCAGGATTGGTTAAATCGTGGATTTATTCATGAGACTCTTTCGTAGTGACATCTTGATCATTTGTTTTTCTTTTTCTAGGATTTTGATCCTTATAACCCAATGGTTTGCCACACTTTAGGCGTGCTTTTGACTCATTAGCTATGACACTAGAAGATTGTCCAACAGGAACATCAATACGGATTGGAACAATCTCTGCAGAGATATGTGATTTTGTTATCCTTTTTAGATCTGTAAATGCGTCTGGCATTTGATTTGCTATTTTCTGCAAGTGAATGGTCTTTGGCACCTCCTTTTCACAAATGGAGACACGTGGATCATGATGAGACAATGATGGATTTTTTCACAAAATTTTCCGTTTGGTTTCACCAATTATTCCTTCTAATTTTGAAAAAAGTGTCTCATCGAATCGACAATCTGTAAATCGAGCAGTGAACAAATTTTCCGTTAATGTTTCGAGGTAGCAAATAATTGAGGGCGATTCAAACCCAACATATATTTCTAACCTTCTTTGGCGACCCATTTTGGTGTGATATGGCGGTGCTACAGGCACATATACTACGCATCTAAAAATTCTTAAATGGGATATCTTAGGTTCATAACCCAAAACTAATTGTAACGGGGAATATTTATGATAATTTGTCGGTATGAGACGAACTAGCATTGTTGCATGCAAAATGACATGACCCCAACTAGAAGTAGGTAACATCATTTTCATGAGTAACTGTCTTGCTATCAATTGTAGACGTTTAATCAAAAACTTTACAAGGCCATTTTGAGTGTGAACATGAGCTACATGATGTTTCACTTTTATCCAAATTGATAAGCAATAATCATTAAATGCTTGGGATAAAAACTCAACAGTATTATCAAGTTTAATAGAAATAATTGGATTATTGGAAAATTATCTCCGTAATCGGATTATTTGTGCCATTAATTTTTGCAAACGTCAGGTTGCGAGATGACACTAGGCACACATGAGACCATCTAGAAGATGCATCTATTAAGACCATAAAATATCTAAACGACCCACTAGGTGGGTGAATAGGTCCACAAATGTCCCCTTGTATACGTTCCAAAAACGTAGGGGACTCAAACCTAACCTTTGTCGGTGATGGTCTAATAATTATCTTGCCTTGATAACAAGAAGTGCAAGAAAAATCATTATTTAAAAGAATCTTTAAATTCTTTAATGGATGCCCATTTGAGTTTTCTATAATCTGTCTCATCATAATTGATCCAGGATGTCACAATCGATCATGCCAAAGTACAAAAGTATTGAAATCAGTAACCTTTTGGTTTACGGTAGAATGTGCCTCAATTGCACTAATTCTTGTCCAATACAGGCCACAAGATAAAGATGGGAACTTCTCAATAACCCTTTCCTGGCCAGAGACATTTTTGGTAACGATGATATATTCAAGATTATTCTCATTTATTGTCTCAATATGATATCCATTTCGGATGATATCTTTAAAACTCAACAAGTTCCTTTTGGACTTGGATGAGAACATTGCATTATCTATGATAAATATTGTTCCCCTAGGTAGAGTTATAGTGGCTCTTCCAGAGCATTCAATTAGATTACTATTACCAGAAATTGTAGTAACATCTGCCTTACACATATTTAATGAGAAAAATATTTCTTCTCTTTGAATATTGTATGTATCGTACATGAATCAATTATAATAATTTACAATTAAACTTTGATCCAAGTTTGCTTTATGAGGTATCCATATTTACTTTTCATGGTTTGACATACAAAACAAATATACAAATAAACATCAGTATTATCTGATTAAAAGGAAAATAAATAAAGTTAAATTAATGGTTCAATAATGACTTTTAATGCAATTTCGAGCAAACTCTGATTATGATACAAATAATTCCATAGCCAAAAATAATATAATTGTTGTCATATGATTTAAAAACTGTAAGAGTGAACGAGTTGACTGTTAACATAACAAGACGTTAATTTCTCTCTTATCATTCTGCTTCGATTCTTAAAATTTTCCACCAATAATTTTGAATGTAAAACATGCAAGCCTAAACTCATTTTGGTAGAAATGGGTTCAGTGTACTTCTCAAATATCAAAATTGACGGATAACTCCAAGTTTTATTATTATCCAAGAATAAAGAACTTTAAGTTCATTTCTTTGGTGTTGATGTTCTTCGTTTTACTATCCTTTTTCGTCTATTTAATACTTAACCAATTATCAATTTGTTGTTTTGCTAGTCAACAGAAAAGTTAAGTAAACCAAATCAATAATAAATAATGATTAATCAAAACAAAGTCAGATAGAATGAAAGCTTTATTAAATAAACGACTATCGCTAAACTAATTGATACTAATTGAAAAATTATTACTCATGTAAAGACTACAATTACATGATCTTTATTCACTAACTACTACGAATAAGCAAAATTAAGCCAAACTATTCAATCATCTTTAACCACGGATCCACCATCGATCAAATGGTATATTTTTTTATCAGGGTGCTCAAAAAAGTCTGCCACATGCAAGTGAGTGATGTCAAATTCATTGTAATAGATAAAATTAGCTTCAGGGCTTTTACTCTTTAGATACGCTTGATAAAGCTCAACCAAATGCCTTAGTGTACGACAAATATTTGCCCAATATCTTTTTCCACCGCAACGATAGCATTCAATTTTTGAACTCTTTGCATTTGGCTTCTCATCTTTCCCTTTCCACTTTTGGTGGTTATTTTTCTTTGGGGGATGATTAACACCAGGAAAATTTCTACCATGGCTACGGCCACGACCACGAACAGGGCCACGACCTTTTCCATGCTTAGCATAACGAGAATATACCTCATCCACTTCAGGCAATGGTGTGGACCCAGTGGGCCGATTATCGTGATTTCTCATGAGCAAGTCATTATTTCGTTCAGCCGCAAGGAGAAGAGAAATCAACTCAGAGTACTTCTTGAAACCCCTCTCTCGGTACTGTTGTTGCAGTACCATGTTGGAGGCATGAAACGTTGTGAACGTTATTTCAAGCATATCATAGTCAGTGATACTATCTCCACAGAGTTTCAATTTAGAAGTAATTTTGAATATCGCAAAATTGTATTCAGAAACAGACTTAAAGTCTTGGAGCCTCAGATGAGCCCAATCATATTGTGGAAGTAAGACCAACTTTAAGTTGCCATATCTTTTCTTTAAGCCATTCCACAAAACAAGTGGATCTTTGACTGTGAGATATTCTATTTTCAACCCTTCATCAAGGTGATGGCGCAAGAAAATCAAGGCCTTAACATTGTCTTGGGTAGATGCTTTATTTTTATATTTAATGTCATCTCCAAGACCCATTGCATCTAAATGGATTTATGCATCCAACACCCACGACATATAGTTCTTGCTCGAAATTTCTAGGGCAACGAACTTTCATTTCATAATATCAGACATTATTAAAAGAGCAGAAAAACTATACCTTAGTCTTCTCAAAGAGCTTCTTGAGACGGTAGAGTCTCGTGCTGATAACGTGAAATAAACAATAAGGAAAAGAATAATATTGCAAGGAAAAGAGAGGTAATTCTTATTGAATTTCAGATGATTTACAATGGGGTAAAGCATTTATAGGGGGAAAATGATTTAGCCATAAAGTAACAAACTTTCTAAAAGATAGACATTCACTCTAAGTACAATTCTATTCATAACAGTACCACCTTATTCCTTTTTTGGTTACTAATTCTAGGATAAGTGATCTTAAGATTAAAAATAGTACCGAGATAACTTACACCTGCCAGATGGTGGAATAGTAATCCCGAGATATAACTAATTCCAGCATAACTAATCCCGTATAACTTGTCTTCAAACCAAACGACCCTAGAATGTACGTCTATGTTTGTAAATGATAATGACTTTTCTAGACTAGAAGAATTGTGTGTTCTGGTGTTTCCTTTCCTTTTTCTTGTTTCTTGTCTTGATTTTGTGTTGAGATATTCGCTGGGAGTTGAGATGGGACGTACTGGTGGTGATTCTTCAAAAGAATTCTATATTGCTTTGCATCATTCTCTTTTTCATTTTTCCGTTAGGCAAAAAGGATGTTAAGAATTGGAGTTGACGTTTCCTCGTACGAAAAACGAACTTTCACCTTCTTCACCATTCTTACCTTTTTCACTGCTCTACCTAGGCTTACCAATTTTATACTCTATTTATTAATGTGTTTACCTTATGCAGCGATGAAGTATTTTTTTTATTATTATTTATGTAATTCAATTTATTGTTGCATATTGTGGTTAATTTCGTGTCTAATTTCATTCAATATGAGTTTTTATTTAAATATAGTTATCTTTAAGTAATTTTATAGTGTTAAAGTATTAATATCTAAGTGTATAGAAATGAAACTCATTTATTATTATCTTTTCTGAAAGAATTTAATGAAATTTTGAGTATAAAGAATAACAATTTCCTTTTCAAGGTCATCATTAGCCTAATATATAAAATGGGAAGAAAAAGAAGAAACAAAAATGAAATACGGACACCAACACATACCTCTACTTCCGAACTATAATTATACAAATTTGAGTAGGCCGGAATATGATCACCCGTGGATGGCAAAATATTTTTTTTCTTCCTAGATTTTTTCAATTCTTTACCCTTAGAAACTATCTGTGCAAATTAAGAAAATAAAATATACTAATAAAAAAATCAACAGGTAATAATATAAAGCAATTGCTCTACATATTATAACAATTAAAAGAAGAACATATATAAAGTCCAACAAGATATAAAAATAAAACAATAACATAAGTGATAGAAACTAAGGGTCCACCAAACTATATAGAGAACCAGGTTCTCTATTAGTTCCCACAGAACACACGCACACTATTGTAGGTAAATGACACAAAGAAGTTTAACGTGGAAAACTCCCAGCTCACGGGATTAAAAACCACGACCTACCCTTGTAGAATTTCAACTTCACTACTAAGCAAACTTTAGATTACAACCTATTGTAACCTAGGGATTAACCTTTTAATCCCTCACTAACTTGTAACAACTGTATTACAAGCCACTTTGTAATAACTCTATTACAAAGACTTACAACTCGACTAACTCTAGCCAAGACACAAACACAAGGGTTTATGATTTACAAAGGTTTCCTACACAATGCTTCTAACTAAGTAGGAATTACAAGAACTTTAACAAAGGTGCAACATAACTAAGGACATGTAATAACTAAATACAGGAAACTGGTGCGTTGTTATGTTGTTCTTTGTTCTTGATGCTCTTGAAAATCGTTTGCCAGATTGATTGGTCACTTGAGAGAGGGCTTGATGGATTCTTCCAAAAGTTCAAGTAATGTTTTGCCTTTGGTTTAATGTTAATATAACATTGGTGACATCACTTGAATGATGGAAGTATGTTTGGTACAGGAGCATTCCCAATGAAGTTGACTGCTGTACTATTTTATATTGTTGTGTGTGCAGGCAACAACTTTACCACTGTTAGAGAGTTGACTGGGTACGGTCACCAGGGGAACTGATGTCCATCTGTTCCCCTTGTTGTTTCTTTGTCGACTGAAGAGTTGATTTACATCTCCAGCTTGAGATTTGTTATTCCCACGTACTTGAGGGTGTGTATTAGGTTCCTTATCTAGTTCTTGTCATTAAGTTTGTTAGATCATCAAAACATAACAAGGTACATATAACCTATAAATTTTCCTCTTTTTGAGGATGACAAACTTATAATTGAAGTTCTCCCTAAGAACCAGAATGACATACACATAACCTGTATTCCCCCTGAATCTGTTCCCCCTCAATTATTTTTCCCCTTTTTGGTATCATAAAAAGATCAGTAGCAAGCAATAAGCAAAAAGAAGTCTAGCTTGGCTAACTCATGCCACATGTGTGCACACAATCATGACTAAAAATAGAGCAAATGAGCAAGACATGCACAACAAAAGGAGGAAACTTTCATTAATATTTAGATATTAAGCAGGGAGCAGTTCCATTGTTACCAACACATCCACAAAATAAAAATAACAAAAACAGAAGTACCAGTCATAAACATCATCAGAACTAAAACAAAGGACAGACACTAAGATTTGACACTGGAAAGGGAACACTTTCTAGGGAGCACTAGAAGGGGAAGACTTAGCTGAAGAGGCAAGGGTTTTAAGAAGGATGTCAATTCGAGCATTAGCTGACATCTGCTCATTGAGCAGTTTCTCCTTCAGGTCCTCAACCTGTTTCCTGAGGTAGGCATTTTCTTTGGTCAGATGGGCTACCTCTGTGCTGTGAGAGCTGCGCAAACCAGGTGCCTCCTGAAGCTGACTTAGCTGACCCTTAAGAATGGCATTCCTTGCCTTCAGCTTCCTTATCTCATCAGTGGCACTGTTTTGGGTGTTGATCAACTGGGAGATAGTAGAAGTGCTGCCAACCCCTCCAACCTTATCAATGCACTCACATTCCTCGAGTGTGGTCTTGGAGAAGGTTTGTTTACGAGTACTCACATTAGCTTTTCCCAAAAGGACTTTGAAGAACTCAAAAACCTTAGTGAGGAGGAACCCATAAGGCAGCCCATGATTGCCATCCTTGAACTCTACCACCTTCTGCATATGTTCTATCATGATGCCAAGCAGGTTGATAGTTGTGTATCCATCCAGTGCTTCCATGAGAACCAGGTCTGCTCGAGATGTAATGGACCTTTTTTCTGCACGAGGGAGCAAAACCTTGTTCACCAATTCAAACAGCAATTGGTACACTGGAAGGAGGGCCTTCGTGTGTAGCCATTCCCCTTGCTGAACTGCCTTATCCTTCAAGATAGCATTTCTAAAGTTCGAAGAGCAGGTTTCCTGAACAGAAGACAAGCCCTCAATAGGCACTCCCAAAATACGTCCCAGCACAGCGGAGTCCATCACAAAATCAATACCATTAGCCATCATACAAATATGATCATCCTCAACTGTAAAGAAGTCGGCATAAAAACTGTGCACTTCTTCCTCATAAACTTTGGGACTGTCACTTGTGAACAAGTGTCTCCACTATTGGAATTCACAGATTTCCACCAATTGGCGCATGCCAGCCATATCCAGTATCATCAACCTTAGTCTTTTTGGATGAGCCGAGTTCCTTACTAGCATCACCCTTCCTTTTTACTGATTTGCGAGCACTTTTTCCTTTCTCAGTAGAGTTCTCAAACATCCTCTTCCCAGATACTTTTTCAACTGATTCTTCTGTCACTGTGTCTCCAGATTCCTTAACTACCTTTTCATCAGAGTTATCACCTTCAACTTTGTTTAAACTCTCCGTACTCACAGAGGACTCCCTTTTTGACTTGGGGATAGTGTGCTTCTGTGAGAACTTGTGAGTTAAGGAATCAGGTTCCTCATCCACTTCATCATCAATATTGATAACATGCACTACTTTCTCATTCACAATCTTCCCATCCTTTACCAATCTTCTCCTCTTTTGTTGTTCTTGGCTTTTCCTAATAACAAACTCAAGAGCCTCCTTGTTTTGTAACCTAGTGGTAGGTCTCTTAGGAGTTGGCGCTTGAGTAGTGGCCTGTCTACTCCTAGCCCTGATAAAACTAGCAATAGCCACATTATCATAATCATCTTCACTGTCCTCATTCTTCTCTGCAGATAAAGATCGCATTTCAGGAACAACCATGGACAAGGGCTCAGCGTAGAAGTGAGGAGATGGAGCAAGATCAGTACTGACCTGGGGTGCTTGAGAGGAACCAAGGGTTGGCTCCTCTTGGGTGGAGGGATCAGGTCCCTCAGTTGGTGCCCCAATAGTACTGGCCGGTGCTCATGTTTCAACAGGCACAAGTTCCCTATTCTCCACTAGTGTACTATTTTCTTCCCCTTGAGACTCAGACACACCTTCACCATCCTTAATAACACATCCCTCAACAGCTATTGACAACATATTTTCTATGGCCTCTTGTTCTTGTGTCCCCATGGTAAACCCAGAAGTAGGAGGAATATTACATGTAAGCTCAAGGCCAGGGGTTGTCATTGTCGATTCAACATGGATATGACCAACATATTGATCTTTACCAGAGCTTTCTTCCATTGGTAGACTGGAAATTTCTTGATTCTCTTCTTATTCTACTTTATCTTCTTCAACTAATCTTTCTGGCGAGGTAGAAGGATAGGTCACAACCATAAACTTCTTGGGAGTCGAAGTTTTACGACTCCGATGAGAACCAGTACTCGATTGGGTTGGGGAGGAAGCAGAGGGTGGTTGTGACTCTATCTTAGGGTTTGGACTGGTCGGAATGGAGAGTGTGGGTTCTATCACTGACGTTTCAATAGGTGAGAACACAGTGGGGATGCCATTTGGAACATTTTGTATTTCCTTGTGTTCAGACATGGTAGAGTGCAGTGAGTTGAAAAAGAGGGAGTTTTGGTTTGAAGAAAGAAAAAGAGCAATTTTGGATTTTTGATGTGAAAGTGCAAATGGATGTATTTAAGAGGGGTGAGGGACCGGTTAGGAATAGGTAGCAATTCGGGTAGTCGGGTCGCTTCATTACGGGCGAGACATTTGGGTTCACAAATCGAGAAAGAAAAGAAATTGACAGTGTAATGACGTGGCACCGTTTCAACCGTTTAAAAAATTATGCATGAGAGTACAGAGAAACTATTAACATGTGTCTGGGGAACCAGGTTCCCTGATAGATTTTGCAAATGTAAGCCTCATCCTTTGACCAACGTGCAATGCATTAGTTGCTTGTTTGCTCTGTGATCATCATGCGTGTCTACCTGCAACGGTATATAAGTGAGTTAGACTTTGCCAGAAAATACTTTTTAGCTAATTTACCTGTATATTTCTTTCATAGCCAATCATCGAGGGACCAGGTCCTCAGCTTGGTTTTATCAACCCTAGCGCCAAGCGATTTCTTTCAAAGTGTTCTCTGCTCAGTGCTTTGGTGAATATGTCTGCAATTTGATCTTTTGTGCTGCAAAATTTCATATAGATGGGCCCTTTTTCAACATTGTCTCTGAGAAAATGGTGTCGCACATTGATATGCTTTGTTTTCTTATGTTGAACTGGATTCTTGGCTATGTTGAGTGCACTGGTATTGTCACACAGTAAGGGCACACAATCAGAGAACACACCGAAATCTTCTAGCTGCTCTTGATCCACAACAGTAGAGCACAGCAAGAGGCAGCTGCTACATACTCAGCTTCAACAGTTGAAAGGGCCACTTAGTTTTATTTTCTTGTGCCCCATGAGATTAGACACGAACCCAGAAAATATGCCATACTAGAAGTGCTTTTCCTATCCACCAGATAACCAGCATAGTCAGCATCAGCATACCCTATCAAGTCAAAGCTATCTCTTAAGGGATAGTAGAGAACCAGGTCCTCCGTTCCTTTGATATACCTCAAAATTCTCTTTGCAACCTTCAGATGAGACTTCTTTGGATTGGATTGAAACCTGGCATAGAGTCCCACACTAAAAACAATGTCTGGTCTACTTGCTGTGAGATATAGAAGTGACCCAATAATGCATCTATACATAGTCTCGTTTACAGGAGAACCAGGTTCATCCATATCCAGGCGAGTGGCAGTGGCAATAGGTGTATCGATGATCTTTGAACTCTCCATCTCAAATCTCTTCAGAAGCTCTCTGATATACTTTTGTTGACTTATCATTGTGCCCCGAGGAGTTTCCTTGACTTGTAGACCCAAGAAGAAATTCAATTCCCCCATCATGCTCATCTCGAACTCACTTCCAATGAGTTTTGCAAATTCTTCACACAATGAATCATTTGTTGCTCCGAAGATGATGTCATCAACATAGACTTGTACAATGAGCAGGTTCCTTCCTCGTTTCTTCAGAAATAAGATATTGTCAATTTTTTCTCTTATAAAGCCATTTTCTAGAAACAATTTGGACAACCTTTCATACCAAGCACGAGGAGCCTGCTTTAGCCCATATAGTTCCTTGTCAAGTTTGAAAACATGCTCATGATGTTCATGATTCTCAAATCCAGGAGGTTGCTTGACAAAGACTTCTTTTTTAGAAAGCCATTCAGAAATGCACTTTTGACATCCATTTGGAACAACTTGAATTCCATATGAGACGCAAAGGCAATGAGAATTCTGATTGCCTCCATTCGAGCAACTAGAGCAAATGTTTCATCATAGTCAATCCCCTCTTCCTGATTGTAACCTTGAACTACCAGCCTTGCCTTATTTCTGGTTGTGTTTCCAAACTCATCAAGTTTGTTTCTGAATACCCACCTGGTTCCTATAATCGTTCTGTCAGCAGGTCATGGAACCAGGTTCCATACACTGTTCCTCTCAAATTGATGGAGTTTTTGTTGCATAGTTGTAGTCCAGTCAGCATCTTTTAATGTTTCCTTGGTATTTTTGGGCTTAATTTGAGAGAGAAAAGCTGAGAAGGCAAGCGCATTTCTGCCTTTGATCTGATTTGAATTCCTGAATCAAGAGGAGTGATCACATTATCCAAAGGATGTGAACTTTTGTGTTTCCAGTTAGACACTTGAACTTTTTTGTGGGATGGTCCAGGTATTTCTGAATGTGATTCTCTCTCTGTATGTGGTGTCCCTTGAACTGCATCAGCAACTCTGTTTTCAGCTTTAGTTATTGTGATTGTGGAAACGGGTTCCTCTATGTCAACTGGAGATTCAGCTGTGCCATTGTCATTTGAATACTTGATCTGACTCATCATATCGGCCTTTCCATTTTTCATGTCAATAACTTCACTAGGAACATTTGATAACTCTCCATCTTGATCAGCCTTATCATGTGCAGCTTTTCCAAGAGGGTGTTGTGCTTCGTCAAAGATCATATGTATTCTTTCCTCAACACATTGAGTTCTTTTGTTGTATACCTTGTAGGCTTTGCTTTGTGATGAATATCCAAAAAATATTCCTGCATCACTCTTGGTATCAAACTTTCCCAGAGCTTCCTTACCATTGTTGAGAACAAAGCATTTACAACCAAATGTCCTCAAGTGTGTTAGCTTAGGTTTTCTCCCATTCAGCAGTTCATATGGGGTTTTGTTCATGAGGGACCTGGTCATGCACCTGTTCACCAAGTAGCATACAATGTTGACTGCCTCTGCCCAGAAACCTTTTGCAGCACCACTATCAATTAGCATTGTCCTAGCCACGTCCTCAAGAGTCCTATTTTTCCTCTCTACGACACCATTTTGTTGAGGTGTTCTTGGAGCTGAAAAACTGTGACTTATACCATTTTTAGCATAGAACTCGTCAAACTTTGCATTGTCGAATTCTGTACCATGATAAGATCTTATACTCACAACATTATGGCTCATCTTCACTTGGATCTTTTATACGAATGCAATAAATACTTCAAATATTTCATCCTTGGATCTGAGAAACCGAGTCAAGGTAAATCTGGAATAGTCATCCACAATAACAAAGATGTACTTCTTTCCTCCTTTACTTGGCACTCACATAGGTCCACATATATCCATATGAAGGAGATCAAGTGGCCTTGAGGTGTTGACTTCCTTTTTGGGCTTGAACAAAGATCTGACTTGCTTTCCTTTTACACATGCATCACACACTTTGTGATTCTTGAAGCTTGAGTTGGGCAGGCCACGAACCAGGTCCTTCTTGACCAACTTGTTCAGCAACATAAAGCTTGTATGACCCAATCTTCGGTGCCATAGTTCAGCATCGTCATCCACAACACTCAGACAACTGAGATCTCTATTTTGCAGAGATTCAAAGTCAGCAACATAGATGTTGTATCTTTTGGCCACTAATACCATTTCACTAGTCACAAGATTAGTGACTGTGCATATCTTTGACACATTCCACTTTGTTTCCCTTGTCACAGATTTGGAAGACACTCAGCAAGCTGTATTTCAATCCGTTCACATAGTACATATTTTCAATAGAGTGAGAGAGAGACTTCTCAATCCTTCTAACTCCCAGAATGTATCCCTTCCTGCCATTTCCAAAGGATACATTCCCTCCTTGCAGGGCCTTTAGTGAAAGGAAATCATTTGTACTTCCAGTCATGTGTTTTGAGCAACCACTATCCATGTACCATTATTGGCTGCTCCCCTTTACTGTTCCCTGCACAAGGAAATTAAAGGTTAAACTTAGGAACCCAAACAAGTTTGGGTCCCTTGTAATGAGGAAAAGGATGAATGAGGGTTCTTTTGGTCCAAGCAGGCATCATGCGTCTTTTATATGAGGGACCAGGTTCTCTAATAGTAATTACCTTTTTAGCAAAAACTTTATTTTTCTATTGAGACTGAAACTTGGCCTTATAGGTTTCCTTAAAGTGCCCGGTGTTACCATAGTGAGTGCAGAGCCAGTTGTCAGGTACAGTAACGTACTTTCTATGAGGGTTGTAGGGAGTTTGTTCCCTTTAAAACCCGATTCACTGCTTGTTTCCCTCATTGTTCGTGTACATGGCAGTGATAGCTTCAGAGGACCAGGTCCACTTGAGTGATTTTTCAAGATCACTCTTGACTCTACCTAGTTCTTCCTGAAGTTGTTTATTTTTCTCGAGCTCAACACACAAGCTAGATTTCACTGATTTTATCTCATCTTCAAGCCTAAGATGTGTTTCATCTGCAACTTCCTTTCCCTTTTGAAGAATCTCATGCCTACCTTCTCTTTTTAGTTCCTCAATTGTATCCTTCAGATCTATAACTACTACTAATAGGTCATCTCTCTCACGCTCTATGTTAGCAACCTTTTCAGTCAAAGATTCTTCTTCCTTTTTAACACACTCAATAGTGTTTTTTAGATCGACCACAATAACCACTAGATCATCTCTCTCATGTTCTATGTCTCTTAGTTCTACAGTTAATGCATTTTTATCATTTATAAGACTGTGATAAGCATCAATTAAAACATTTGCCAAGGACATGAGTTTTTTTGGAGAGTAAGACTTCAGATTTCTTTGAACATCTAGAAAGTTTACCTCGTCGTCATTTTCATCATTATCAGACTGTGCCATCAAGGAAAATATAGAGTCATACTCAGCTGCTTCACTTTCCAATGCCATCATGGAGCTGTCACCTTGATCATCATCTTTTTCAGATTCGCTGGAAGAGTCTCCCTATGCAGCAAGAGCTTGTTTCACAATATTGTCAGCGACATTTTTCCTCTTGAAACGTTTGTCAGGAACCGGGTTCCTCTTAGCTGCTTTGTCTGTGTTGTGTTTGTATTGATATTGCTTAAGGAGATGACAATCCTTGATGAAATGTCCTGGCTTACCGCACTTATGACATAGGTCATAACCTTTTGGCTTGCAGGAGCTGCCCCTTTTAGATTGCCTCCATTTCTGCAAACCATTTTCTGGAATCTTTTTGTTAGGTAAGCCATATCAATATCCTCGCCACTTGAATCATTGCTATTCGTCTTGAGGACCAGGTTCTTCTCCATTTTGGGCTCTCTTCTCTCATTGTCCTTCTTCTTCTTCATTTCATAAGTTTTCAGATTACCAACAAGTTCATCAATGGTTAGCTTCTGCAAATCCTTTGCCTCTGTAATAGCATTCACTTTGCTTTCCCAGGAACTGGTAAAACACTGAGTATTTTCATGACAAATTTGTTCCTTGTAATGATTTCTCCCAAAGAATGAAGCTCATTGATGATGGAGGTGAACCGAGTATGCATGTCCTGGATGGACTCATCGTCTTTCATCCTGAAAAGCTCGTATTCTGTGGTAAGCATGTCAATCTTTGATTGTTTAACTTAGGTAATCCCTTCATGAGCTGTTTGGAGAGCTTCCCAGATCTCCTTAGCAGATTGGCATGCTGAAATCCTATTGTATTCATCAGGACCAATACCACAGACAATAATTTTCTTTGCTCGAAAGTTCTTCTCTATGCCTTGCGATAAACATCATTGAATTCTTTTCTTGTTTTGGGAACTGTTACTGCTGGGTCACCACTGGTTTTTATAGGGACGAAGGGTCCATCGCAGATGACGTCCCAGAGCTCTGAGTCTTCAGCCGTGATGAAGTCGTGCATCCTTGTCTTCCACCATCCATAGTATTGGCCATTGAATCTTGGTGGCCTGTAGGTAGATTGACCTTCTTCAAAGTTTGGTGGAGCAGCCATGAGGATCCTTTCTAGGTGTTAGCCTGATAGAAAGAGCCCGCTCTGATACCAATTGATAGAAACTAAGGGTCCACCAAACTATATAGAGAACTAGGTTCTCTATTAGTTCCCACAGAACACACACACACTGCAGTAGGTAAATAACACAAAGAAGTTTTACGTGGAAAACTCCCAGCTCACGGGATTAAAAACCACGACCTACCCACTTTGTAATAACTCTATTACAAAGATTTACAACTCGACTAACTCTAGCCAAGACACAAACAGAAGGGTTTATGATTTACAAAAGTTTTCTACACAATGCTTCTAACTAAGCTAAGTAGGAATTACAAGTAAATAACTTTAACAAAGGTGAAACACAACTAAGGACATGTAATAACTCAATACAGGGAGCTGATCCGTTGTTATGTTGTTCGTTGTTCTTGATGCTCTTTAGAATCACTTGCCAGATTGATTGGTCGCTTGAGAGAGGGCTTGATGGATTCTTCCAAAAGTTCAAGTGATGTTTTGCCTTTGGTTTAATGCTAATATAACATTGGTGACATCACTTGAATGATGCAAGCATGTTTGGTACAGGAGCATTCCCAATGAAGTTAACGGATGCACTGTTGCGTGTGCAGGCAACAACTTTACAACTGTTGGAGAGTTGACTGGGTACGGTCACCAGGGGAACTGATGTCCATCTATTCCCCTTGTTGTTTCTTTGTCGACTGAAGAGTTGATTTACATCTCCAGCTTGAGACTTGTTATTCTCACGTGCTTGAGGATATGTATCAGGTTCCTTATTTGGTTCTTGTCATTAAGTTTGTTAGATCATCAAAACATAACAATGTACATATAACCTATCAATAAGGAATAACACAAGAAATCAAACAAGTCATAAAACACACAAACAACTCAATCATCATCGCTCTCTTCATATTGATCATATTCATTTTCATCATCGTTTTTTTCATTTTCATCATATAATTTTTCATCCTTGTTTTCTTCATATTCATCACTTGAATCTCCATCCTCGTTTGCCATGGATGTTCCTTCCTCATAATCACTTTGATTTGATCTAAGGACTGAAGGCTCGAATTCCTCATAAAGGCCTTCACTATCATGCAATTCACCTGCTAGTTCATCATCCACCATTGCATCAACACTTGAAATGTCATTCTTGTATGCTACATCTAATGCATCCTCGACCTCAACTCTACCCACGGGCTTTGTTCTTATCATTACCTGCTATACAGCCTTTTTCTTGCAAAAAGAATAAGGTACGTAATACACTTATTTCACACTTTGTGCTATGATAAATGGGTCATAGAGTCTATACCTCCCCGTGTGCTTTATTTCAACTATTTTATACAGCGGATGCACCTTTGTACCTCTAGTAGGTGTTGGATCATACCATTTACACTTAAAGAGTACCAACGTTTTCTTCGGCTAACCAACACTGTACTCGAGTTCTAATATCTGTTGAAGCACACCATAATAATCAACATCACCATCAACTTTCACACACACGCCACTATTAATAGTTTTTTTGCCCTTGGACCATTCTTCTGTATGAAACTTGTACCCATTGACGGAGTACTTAGACATCATTCTGACCCTAGGGCTAGGTCCCCAAGCAATGTCTCGCAAAAATTGATAATTTACGTCATTATCTGGATTATGAACCTAGATCGAACCCAATATATAATAGTTAATTAGAAATTAAAAAGTACATACACCTAATAATAATTTGCATTGGAAGAAACTTCGCTAATACTTACAAAGTGTTTAAACCATTCTGCAAACTTAGGATAAACATGCTCATGCCCATATGTACCCACAAACTAATTGTCCAACAGATTTGAAACTTTTTATTAGTTAAAATGATTGATAATTGAGATTGAATATAAGTCGGTAATATAAATGTACACTTACGTATAATAAGGTTGGACTTCGGGATAATTTAGTAGAACATGTGTTGTAGCTGACTTTAGCTCCATCGCAGTCAAAAATCATGTTGGACTACGTTTTGGACCGCCTTTTCCAGGTTGATTAATTATGAAAAAAGGTTGTCACAACCCAAAATCCCTCCGAAGGAGTCGCGATGGTACCTAGTCTCTAGAACTAGGTAAGCGTAACACATACCAAACTGATAACAGATTCTACTAAACATCTATTTAATATGAACCGAAAATCTCTGCAAAAGCCAATAATCTCAACATGATACAGTATCCCAAAACCGGTAGTACAAGTCATAAGCCTTTTAAAAGTAACTATATATAATGAATACATCACTGTTATAGGAAACAATGGAAATAAATACAACAAAAGATGACTTCGGAGCGTGCGAACATCCAACAGGTGTACCTTGAAGTCTCCAGCCGCCAAGTATAAGTCTCAAAACCAACTTGATCCGAAGTACCTGGTTCTGCACAAAAATATGCAGAAGTGTAGCATGAGTACACCACAGTGGTACCAAGTAAATATCAAGCCTAACCTCGGCAGAGTAGTGACGAGGCCAGGTCAAGATATCTATCGGACAAGTAAACCTGTGCAGGATATGACATAAAACTAACAAGGAAGGAATATCAATGTAAGGAAAATAGCAGAAAGAATTTTAATTACAATCAACGGTGAAGATAAGGGGAACACGAATGGCAACGAGAAATAACCAAGTAATTAAGCAACAACATAGTCGGTGTACAGATGAAGTATGAATGTGTTCAAGTAGGAAAAATGATGACAACTCAACCAATCAAATCATTCCTAATATATGAATTTCAACAATCCCACTTTTCGTAATCTCAGATCATAAATCACAACTTCCAAACCTTTTAACACACATGGCACCTTGTGCCCACATTTTCCATATCACTTCGCATGACAAAATCCACGTGATACCAGGTACATAGTATCCGTGTCAAATGTATAAATAATTTTCGAGTGATCAATTCATACATAATAAAGTAAAATTGTAGTTTCTGGACCAAACAGGAAATCAATGAGAAATGAGTTTATTTTGAAAAATATTTGGGTGAAGAGAATAATATTTTCAAATAAACTAAGGCATTAGATACGCTACTGATTTGAATACAAGATTTAAATAAATTAAAACATAATAGAATTCTTTTTTACGTAAATTAGAAACGTTAGATAGGGTAAGGAGATTAAGTTGAGAAATCGATCAAAGTGAAATACGACGACTATTAAAAATAGTAAGGTACCGAATGAAACGACAAGTTTTATTTAAGAGTCACATAAGATAAGCATGTTATTAATTATTTTATTTAAAACCGTTGTATTACTAACAACTCAACGGGGTATGAGATAATGACTCAGCGTAGCAAACTCATCTTGAAAATTAATTCACCAAAATAATAGTAATAGGAAAGAAAAACAAGAAATGATGGCAAAGCGGTAAACTAATGAAAACAACTCAATCCTCGAAAACTAGTAAGAACCAGAAATACCAATCCTCAAAGTCTCATACGAAAGAACTGAAGCCAACACAATACAATAAAAAATACAAAACACATAAATTATTGTGGTGCACAACCCGATCCCACCATACAATACTATCCTCCCTTATTTCACCATGTAAATATCAATAACGATTAATAAATATATGTTGTGGTGCGCAACTGACGAGCGCAAAACACACACTTAAATTATGCTCGCTAGTCATAGATAGTATAGTATAATTATCGTATCCACAGGGATTGGATTTAAACAGTATTATCGTATTTTGTAGCTAGATTGCTATCCAGGAGGATCAACAATTGAGATTTATATCATTGATAATCTAAAATCTATAGCTATTGACTAATGACAATCGCAACAAAGGTAAGTAAGGAAGTTTATCAATGGGAGAGGATAGGGTTTTGATGGAATAAGTGCAAGATAATTGTTCGGGATCTAACTCTAGATATATCACTTCCAATAATCAAGTAAGTCTCTCGAATCCACTTAATTATCACATGTAAATGTTTAGTAGAAACTCCTCTCTCGATTAAGTCTCAATCTCACAATATGAATCAATTTATGCTCTGCGAAGATATGCAAGAATGCGTAGTGGATCGGTCTGTAGGAAAATCTCTTTCGATTATTCTCATAACTAGATTTAATCAATGATTCAACTAGCCTCTTTCGATTACTTCGAAGAATCTATGAACTCAACCAACAATATAATGCAAAGGTATCACAAGTTATGCCTCTTTCGATTACAAGAACAAGTGAATATAGATGCAACAATCAAATCTTCCAAAAATGATTCAAATACATAAAACTAGAGTTATAATCCACAAATAATCATTAATATACCAAATCCATCAAAACCCAAAAGGATCTACTCCATAGACATGGAGAAGTTCTTCACAAATGTAACAAAAGTATAGGAAAACATAAATACAATCCAAGCCCGGATCTTGAGTGAGGAAGGAATGATGAAATCCTTGTGCTTGTGTTCTTCCAACTCCTCCTTAGCCTACTTGGCCTCCTTAGGTCGAAATCTATCCAAAGTCCCCAAAATGGTGTTTTTCCGTGTATTTAAGTCATCCCCCAATAAACCCCAGACGAAAATACCCTTTTTAGTAGAAATGGGACGATACTCTAAGAAATTTGTACCACCGCGCTGCATGCCGCGCCGCACCATGCGGCGCGCTTGTGAGGAATTCCAGAATGATTTGCAGAATGGATTTTGGGTAGATTTTGCACTACCGTGGCGCCCCATGCGGCGTGACTGTGCATTTTTCTTAAAGTAGTTCGTTTCTCCAATTTTTGACATCCGGACTTGGTCCTCGCCCCCCGAACGCGAACCCGGTTTAATCCCTTGGGCTTCTACTCACACATAATAAGTGCAAATCACTCTTAACTAAAGCTTAACATAAGTAAATTGTAGTGAATTAGAGTGCAATAAGCGACTAAAACACGAGTTTCTAGCCTACCATGAACACCCCGCACTTAAACCATTGCTCGTCCTCGAGCAATCAAACTACACTTCACATAGACACGACATTTTTAAACAACTATCCTAACTCATCATACCAAGAATACTATAACAGATTAAGCACAATACCGTAACATCCTCGCCTCAAGAGTTGAATCAACAACACCACGCATTTTACACAACCTGCTCACTTACTCTAACACAGAGGTCAATGACATTACCTTTCCTTCGTGAATCAAGTGCCCTCACATAACAATAGAGAGTAGTTCCACATACAATAAAGTTTAAGAATAATTAGGAACTTAAGATAGGAAGAATTCGCTCACTCTCAGAAACAACATTCATGTGCCACAAAAGATGTACCATAAGCTTGCCCATAATGTACTACTCTACTAATTGAGCTCATTCAGTCAAGGATCAAGTAGGACTTTATTTGGTTGTAATGTAAGCTGCGGGATGGTTAGGATATATTTGATTGGCTACACATCCCTAAGCACTTTAATACAAACAATTTAACCATTTAAAATTCCATACTTATGTCAAATCATAACTCTACCTTCACATCCGTATATGTCAATTCCCAACTTTTTTAAGTACAAATGCATCAAGAGTTACCATTATTAATGAATATTTGCACAACAATGCAACTATATATATATTCTTTTTTTTTCAATACAAGTGGTTCTTAATTTTTTTTTCAGAACCGCGCACTTTTCTCCTTATTTCATTAGTTCCACTCAAAATCCAAACCAACACCCCACACTTTAACTTTTACAAGGTTTATAACAATTTCAAGTGCTCGCGAGAGGTAAAATGGGTAAGGCTTGTGATGTGGTTTCCAAAGAAAAGGATTACATGCTCAAAGGGGTTAACTAAGACGCATAACAATTAGGTGGGTACAACATATAACTGGCTCAACAAAGAAATGTCTATATCACTTCCAAGACTGAATAAAACTACTATTTCGCTTTGCAAACACATGGGACAAGTTCTATACATCAAGTGCAACGCACAGAATACACAAAGCCTCTCACACACATGGCACAAAACTCACTCACGATCGAACTCATCAAGACACTCTAATCAAAGTAGTTAAGCAAAGTTAAGATTATACAATTTAAAGTGCTTATACAAGAGTCAAAAATGGAGCCTAAGCGTCACAACTAAAGCACTTACTATTCTCAAGGCATAATACAGTTAAAAGATATTGCTTTTATTTCAAATCACAACATAAGATTTCCTACTCCTAAAAAAAATATAAAAACTAACTATACCCAGTTCAAACAAAACCCTTGGAAAAGAACCGCTTCACAAAGAAAAACCAAAGGGAAATTATTATACTACCTAAATATTTTCTTCGACTTAATCCCTCAAGAAACCTGTCGAATGATATCCATCGTCGGGAAAGATTAAAAGTTTTAATTTTTTTTTTCAATCAAATGAATTACAAAAACACACATAGATATTTATACATTCTATACATATATACATCCCCACTCCACACTTTGAATTTTGTCATGTCCCTATGATACACAAATAAAAAGAAAGAGTTAAGGACAACTTCCCCGAACATCTAGTCAAGGTTTGAGTCGAAGTTGGGCTCCATCCCCTGAGCCCGAACTAGTGCACTCATCCATGCAGGTAGCTTCTTCTCAGCTTTCTTGGGGTACACCCCACACTTATCGTTTTCACTAACTACAGCCTTCTCTGTCACGCCCTTTACTTTTCACACAATACTAGCAGCTAGCTTCTCCTTTTTTACCCCCGTTTCTACATCCACCTCAAAAGTCACAGTTTTCTCACCCACTCTAAGCATGAGTTTTCTCTCATGTATATCTAATATTGCTCTACCCGTTGCTAGGAATGGTCTTTCTAGGATGAGGGAAACCTCATTGTTCTCTTCTATATTAAACACTATGAAATCCACAGGAAATACAAACTTATCTACCCGAACTAAGACATCTTCAACTATTCCCTCGGGTATTAGAGTCGTTTGGTCTGCGAGCTGCAAAGATATTGGTGCAGACCTTATCTGTCCAATCTCCTTCTCCAGTTTCCTGTAAATAGATAGAGGTATTAAATTAATTGAGGCACCAGAATCACATAGAGATTTATCAAAATTAGTCCTAAAGAGCAAGGAATGGTAAAACTCCCTGGATCTCCATACTTTTGTGGGAGTTTGTTTTGCAATATTGCACTGCAATGCTCTGTGAGCCTGACCACTGAGGTTTCTTCTATTTTCCTCTTCTTTGTCAGGATCTCCTTCAAGAACTTGGCATAAGCCGGCATTTGTGAGAGCACTTCTGTGAATGGTAGGTTTACATGAACCTATTTTAGCACATCTAGAAATCTCTCGAACTACTTGTCCAGCTTTTCTCTACTTAGCTTTTGGGGAAAAGGCAGTGCATGCATACACTTGCTCGCCTCAGGTTCCCCCCTTCTCGAGTTTTCTTCCTTCTTATTTTCGACACCACTTTTCAGTTGCTCCCCACTTTGTTTTTCATTACTCATATCTTTGTGGATTGGGGTGAGATCTTTCAACACTTTCCCACTTCTCAAAGTTACAACATTCATTGTTTCTTTGGGATTTCTTTCTGTATCAGCCGGGAGTGTTCCTGGGGCTCTCTCAGACATTAGAGTAGCTAAGTGCCCAACATGTCTTTCCAGACTTCGAAAAGATGTACCCAATTCCTTGATAGCTGCATCATGAGCATCAAGCCTCTCATCCGTATTGATAATGAAGGTCTTCATAAGATCTTCCATGCTGGGTTGATTCGACTATGGAGATTGATACTGCTGCCTCTGCTGATTTTGAAAACCTGAAGCTCCTTGTTCCTGGAATCTGGGGTTGTTCTATTGCCATACATTTGCAGTACCCCCAGGTGAACTCTATGAAATACCGGGGTGCCTTTGACCCATTGCATTAAAATTACAGTTTCCTACAGCATTTACTTCCTCGGTTGAGGCTTGACACTCATGAGTAGGGTGTTCTCTTCCATATATATCACAAGCTACGTGGTGTACATTTTGCATCGAAGCTACAATTAGCTTTCGTATTTCTTTAGCCATAGCATCAAGTTGTACTTGCGCAGATGTAGTAGCATCAACTTGGTGAATACCAGTTGATTTTCTTCTTTCCACACTATCAGAGGGCCACTAATTAGCATCTTCGGATAACTCATCAAGAATTGTAACTATCTCCTATGGAGTCTTCTTCATAAAGGGGCCTCCAACTGCATTGCTCAATGTTCTACGCGAGGTCGGTGTCAATCCATCCCAAAAATCCTGGAGTTGCATCCAGAGTTCAATTCCTCTATGTTGACACCTCCTAACTATCTCCTTAAACCTCTCCCATGATTCAAAAATAGTTTCATTCTCTTTCTGGAAGAAGTTATGGATTTCTCTTCTAAACTTGACCGTCTTAGCTGAGGAAAAATATTTATCAAGAAATTTTCTGGTCATTTCCTCCCATGTTCTAATTGATCCATTTGGTAAGCTTCGAAGCCACTGCTTCGCATCATCTTTAAGTGAAAATGGGAATGTCCTTAAATACACTACATCTTGTGAAACCCCATTGTATTGAAATATGTTCATAATCTCCTCGAAGTCTATCAGATGCGTGTTTGGATCTTCGTTCATCTTCTCTCTGAAAATGCAGCTGTTTTGAATGGTTTGAAACAAACCTTGCTTCATCTCAAAATTATTGGCTGCAATTGGAGGTGGTCTAACACTTGACAATCTTTGATTGTAGAATGGTCTGGCATAGTCACCCAATTCTCTACCAAGCCTTGGTATCGCATTCTCGAACTGGTCTTCAATCAAGGGTCGATTTAGATTAAATCTTCGACCCCTATTGTCTTCGACAGTTTCCTCAGCAACTCTATGGGCTGCCTCAGCAGCTATCTTTGCAGCTGCCTCTACCTCATTGTCATCGTTATTAACCATGTATTCTTGGTTTGAAAGTTTCCCCAAGAACCTTACGGTAAACCCTTTATCTTTCCTCAGTTACCGCAGGTGGTTTTCCAATTCCGGGTTGTAGGGTATTACTTCTTTACAAGAAAATCGTGTCATACACTACGGACTTAACATGTTGCCCTGCACAGAGAGGAGAAATCCGTGAAGAACAAAATAAAAAGTTAAAAAAAATAATATAAATTTCTGAATTAGCACTACAAACTATTTCAAACACTATTGACTGCCAATCCCCGGCAACGACGCCAAAATTTAACGAGCGCAAAACACACACTTAAATTGTGCTTGCATGTTAAAGATAGTATAGTATAATTATCGTATCCAGGGGGATTGGATTTAAACAGTAATATCATAGTTTGCATCTAGATTGCTATCCAGGAGGATCAACAATTGAGATTTACATGATTAATAATCTAAATTCTACAGCTATTGACTAATGACAATCGCAACAAAGGTAAGCAAGGAAGTTTATCAGTGGGAGAGAATAAGGTTTTGACGGAATAAGTGCAAGATAATTGTTCGGGATCTAACTCTAGATAATTCACTTCAAATGTTCAAGTGAGTCTCTCGAATTCACTTAATTATCAGTAGAAATGTTTAGTAGAAACTGCTCTCTCGATTAAGTCTCAACCTTACAATATGAACCAATTTAAGCTCTGTAAAGATATCCAAGAATGCGTAGTGGATCGGTCTTTAGGAAAACCTCTTTCGATTATTCTCCTAACTAGATTTAATCAATGATTCAACTAGCCTCTTTCGATTACTTCAAAGAATCTATGAACTCAACTAACAATATAATGCAAAGATATCACAAGTTATGCCTCTTTCGATTACAAGAAAAAGTGAATATAGATGCAACAATTAAATCTTCCAAAAACGATTCAAATACATAAAACTAGAGTTATAATCCACAAATAATCATCAATACACCAAATCCATCAAAACACAAAAGGATCTACTCCATAGACATGGAGAAGTTCTTCACAAATGTAACAAAAGTATAGGAAAACATAAATACAATCCAAACCCAGATCCTGAGTGAGGAAGGAATGATGAAATCCTTGTGCTTGTGTTCTTCCAAGTCCTCTTTAGCCTCCTTGGCCTCCTTAGGCCGAAATTTGTCCAAAAGTCCCGAAAATGGTATTTTCTATGTATTTAAGCCATCCCCCAATTAACCCCGGACAAAAATACCTTTTTAGTGGAAATGGGACGATACTATAAGAAATTTGTACTACCGCTCCACACCATGCGGCGCGCTTGTGAGAAATTCCAGAATGATTTGCAAAATGGATTCTGGGAAGATTTTGCACTCCCACGCCGCCCCATGCGGCGCGACTGTACATTTTTCTCAGAGTAGTTCGGTTTTCCAATTTTTGACATCCGGGCTTGGTCCTCGACCCCCAAACGCGATCCCGGTTTAATCCCTTGGGCTTCTACTCAGACTTCAAAGCTCTAATTAGCTCGAATTCGCTCCGCAATATCTAAATAACTCAGAATCACTCCTACACGTCATAAAACACATAATAAGTGCAAAGCACTATTAACTAAAGCTCAACATAAGTAAAGTGAAGTGAATTAGAATGCAATAAGCGACTAAAACACGGGTTTCTAGCCTACCATCAGCAATCCGATCCCGCCATATAATCAAAGTCAATATCATAATCCTCCCTTATTTCACCATATAAATCCACCCTTATTTCACCTGTTGCGGCGCGCAACTCGATCCCAATGTATCAATATAAAACCTCCCTTATTCCTCCTGTTGCAGCGCGTAGCCCGATTGTCACGACCCGAAATTTTTACCTTCGGACCGTGATGGCGCCTAACATTTCACTTTCTAGGCAAGCCAACGTTAGAATAATATTATCCATTTTTAAAACAATTTCTAAATTTATTAATAATAAAGAAAAAATGTGGAAGTAAAGTCTGAAATGTAGTAAATAATATATTAAAACAATAACGGTATCTAAATACCATCCCAGAATTGGTGTCACAAGTGCACGAGCTTCTAGAATAATACAAATAAATGTCTGAATAAAATAAAGTTGTCTGAAAATAAACACACAGCTAAAGTAAAATAGACGGGGACTTCAGAACTGCCGACGCCATGCAGTTATACCTCAAGTGTCTTCTGGGTAGCTAATATCCGAGCAAGTCTACGGTACGCCACTGGAACCAACTCCGAAATCTGCACAAGAAGTGCAGAGTGTAGTATCAGTACAACCGACCCCATGTACTGGTAAGTGCTGAGCCTAACCTCGACGAAGTAGTGACGAGGCTAAGGCGGGTCACTTACATTAACCTGTACGCACTATTGGTAACAACAACAAATAATAGAAATAAATTAGGTAACTCATTTATAATAATTGAAGCCAATTCACAAGCCGTAACCAATTGGCATTTTCATCAAATCTGTTGCAGCGTGCAACCCGCTCTCACAACATATTCACATTCAATTCTGTTGCAGCGTGCAACCCGCTCTCTCAATATATTCCTTTTAATCAAGTCTGTCATATATTTATTTCAATCAAGTATATATAGACTTTTAAATAAGTATGTTGCGGCGTGCAGTCCGATCCTCCAATATTAACCTTTAATAAGTCTATTGCGCCGTGCAATCCGATCCCCCAGTATTGACTTTTAATAAGTCTGTTGCGCCGTGCAATCCGATCCCCCAATATTGACTTTTTAATAAGTCTGTTGCAGCGTGCAACCCGATCCTCCCATATGGACTTTTTAATAAGTCTGTTGCGGCGTGCAACCCGATCCTCCAATATATACATTTACCAATTCTTATAGAAGAAATTTTTCCAATAAATGCTACAATTATATAAAATTATAAGACAACAAGCATACAATAATTATGATTTAATTATAAAACAAACAATGACAAATAGCAAATTAATATGAAAATCAGGGAGAAAATAGGCAGTTTAATGTTTAATATGCTAAATATCAAATAACAATTAAAACACATAATTCAAATAGCATGTAACAATTAATGCAGGAATTCAATAATTAATATTTGACAAAGAATAAGAGAGAAATAATTATTATAATAATTAATTTATGATTTAAAATAATTTATGATTTTTCAAGTAAACAGGCAAACGATTAATTTGACGACGTATAGGCACTCGTCACCTCATCTATACGTCGTTCACATGCATTTCACATAACAAATAATTTAAGGGTTCTATTCCCTCAAGTCAAGGTTAACCACGACACTTACCTCTCTTTGCAAATTCCAATCAATTACTCGACCACAACTTTTCCTTTTAAATTTATCTCCAGAAGCTTCAAATCTATTCACAAACAATTCGATATACTCAATACGAATCATAGGAATTAATTCCATATGAATTTACTAATTTTTCGGATAAAAATCCGAAATTCATTTAAATATTCGATAGTGAGACCCACATCTCAAATCTCAGAAAAACTCATGAAATCCGAACACCCGTTCCGCTACGAGTTCAACCATACAAAAATTATCCTATTCCGATATCAAATGGACCTTCAAATCATAAATTTTCGTTTTTCGAAGATTTTATAAAAATCTGATTTTTCTTCCCTAAATTCACGGATTCATGATGTAAATGAGTATGGAATCATGAAATATAATCAATATAGGATAAGGAATACTTACCCCAAAAATCATACTCTTAATCACCCATCATTACCCAAACTCGAAATTGAAGATTAGGGGTTAGAACCTTACCTCTTGGATGAAGAACTTGAGGAATTTCTTATTGGTTTTCAAGGCTTGGACAAGAATTTGATGAAACAAGACACTTTATCTACTTCCTTTCTCTAGAACACTCTCACTTCTCTCTAAAATCATCAGATAAATGCCCCAAATAAACCCCAAAGCCTATTTATCAAAATGGGGTCGGGTTATGAAAATAGGGATATTACCCCTCCGAAAACAGGTATGCGGTCGCATAATGGACCGCACAATTGGTGTGCGGGTCGCAAAATAATCGCATAATTTGGTGCCCAGAACTGGGCTGTTCTGTACCATTTTGCGACTAGTTTGCGGTCGCATAACCATTTTGCGATCGCATAATGGTCGCAGAATCGCATTCTGTCAGCCTTTGGTAATTTGGTCATAACTTCTTGTAGGAATGTCCAAATGATGAACAGTTTGAAGCATTAGAAACTAGACTCTAAGATCTTCCATTGGATGGGTAATACACTATACATAACTTCGTATCATGAGTGTTATGATAATTTGAAGTTATCTCTTGTGCGAACTCACTTGAAACTTTAATCTTATGAAATTTCCAACTTCTACATTCGATGTCGAAACCTATCGAATCAAGTCCGATTGACCTCAAATTTTGCACACAAGTCATAAATGACATAGAGGAGCTATGAAAAGTTTTGGAACTGGATTCCGACTCCGATATTAAAAAGGCAACCCCGTGGTCATATTTGAAAATTTTTAGCCTTTAAATTACTAGTTTCCGTTAAATGGTCATAACTTGAGCTAGGGACCTCCAAATTAAATTCCGGGCATACACCCAAGTCACAAATAATAATACGGACCTACCGGAACTGTCAAAATAGTAATCCGGGTTCGGTTCCTCAAAATGTTGACCAAAGTCAACTCAGTTGAGGTTTAAGGCTCTAGTTCACAGTTTAATCTATTTTTCACATAAAGACTTTTCGGAAAATTTTACGGACTTCACACGCAAGTTAAGGAATGACAAATAGTGCTTTTCGAGGTATTAGAACACAGAATTATTTATTAGATTTAAAGATAACATTTTGGGTCATCACATTCTCCACCTCTAAAACAAACGTTCGTCCTCTAACGAAGTTAGAAAAAGTACCTGAGCTGGTTAATAAGTGTGGATATTTACTCCGCATGTCCGACTCGAACTCCCAGGTAGATGCCTCTATCGGGTGACCTCTCCAGTGCACTCGAACTGAAGGATAACTCTTAGACCTCACCTGTCGGACCTGCCAGGCTAGAATAGCTACTGGCTCCTCCTCGTAAGTCAAATCTTTGTCCAATTGGACTGAGCTGAAATCTAACACATGGGACGGATCACCATGATATTTCCGGAGCAAAGACACATGGAACACCAGATGAACCGTTGATAAACTAGGTGGTAATGCAAGTCTGTAGGCTACTTCACCCACCCTTTCAAGAATTTCAAAGGGTCCAATATACCTAGGGCTCAACTTGCCCTTCTTTCCGAACCTCATTACACCTTTCATAGGTGAAATTCGGAGTAATATTCTTTCTCTAACCATGAATGCAATATCACGAACTTTACGGTCGGCATAACTCTTTTGCCTAGACTGAGCTGTGCGAAGTAGATCTTGAATAACTTTGACCTTATCCAAGGCATCCTGTACCAAATCGGTACCTAACAACCGAGCCTCTCCCGGTTCAAGACAACCAACTGGCGATCGGCATCGCCTTCCGTATAATGCCTTATATGGAGCCATCTGAATGCTCGACTGGTAGCTATTATTATAAGCAAACTCCGCAAGTGGCAAGAAATGATCCCAAGAACCTCCAAAGTATATAACACAAGCGCGAAGCATATCTTCCAATATCTGAATGGTGCGCTCTGACTGTCCATCTGTCTGTGGATGAAATTATGTACTCAACTCAACCCGCGTGCCTAAATCACGTTGTACAGCCCTCCAAAAGTATGATGTAAACTGCGTACCTTGATCTGAAATAATAGACACGGGCATACCGTGAAGGCGGACAATCTCACGAATGTAGATTTCAGCTAATCTCTCTGAAGAATAGGTAACTGCCACTGGAATGAAATGTGCTTACTTGGTCAATCTGTGCACAATGACCCAAACTGCATCGAATTTTCTCTGTGCCATGGGAGTCCAACAACAAAATCCATAGTGATACACTCCCATTTCCATTCAGGAATTTCTAACTTCTAAATCAAACCACCAGGTCTCTGATGCTCGTACTTAACTTGCTCACAATTCAGACACCGAGCTACATATGCAACTATATCCTTTTTCATTCTCCTCCAACAATAATGTTGCCGAAAATCTTGATACATTTTGGTGGTAACTGGATGAATAGAATACCTGGAACTGTATGCCTCTTCAATAATTAATTCACGAAGCCCATCCATATTAGGCACACAAATACGACCCTGCACTTGCAGAACTCCATCTTCCCCCACATCAACCTGTTTGGCATCACCATGCAGGCTAGAACCCGACTGGATTCTGAAACATCTAACCTCACGAACTGATTGGTCAATGTTTGAACATCTGCAGCTAACGGCCTCTCACCAACCGGAATATACTCAAGGCTGCCCATACTCACAGCCTTTCTATTCAAAGCATCAGCCACCACATTGGCCTTTCCGGGGCGATACAAAACGGTGATATCATAGTCCTTCAACATCTCCAACCATCTTCTCTGCCTTAAATTAAGATCTTTTTGTTTGAATAGGTACTGAAGGCTACGGTGATCAGTAAATACCTCACACAAGACACCGTAGAGGTAATGCCTCCAAATCATCAGTGCATGAACAATGGCTGCCAGTTCTAAGTCATGAACAGGATAATTCTTCTCGTGAACTTTCAACTGCCGCGACGCATATGCAATCACCCTGCCATCTTGCATTAATACTGCACCAAGCCCAATGTGAGATGCATCATAATACACCGTATAAGATCCTGAACCTGTGGGTAATACCAACACTAGCGTCGTAGTCAAAGCAGTCTTGAGCTTCTGAAAGCTCAAATCACACTCGTCTGACCATCTAAATGGGGCACCCTTCTGGGTCAATCTGGTCTTAATAGTTGTTCATAATCAATTACAGAATCGTCAATTAACTTCATGTTAACAAAAATCTCGTTTCAAACCTTCACAATACTAATAACGAGATGCAAGGCATGAAGACCTCA
>AWOL01S0008864.1:54696-67542 GCA_000715115.1 Nicotiana otophora
GGGGGGGGGGGGGGGGGGGAGAGCTGGGAAGAGAGGGAAAAAGAAAGAGCGATGAAAGAAGAGAAAATGAAATATTTTTGTGGAAAGCAAATATTTTAAAAGAATTTGTGATCGAATTGGTCGCAAATATTAATTTAATATTTAAATATTCCGATCAAATCAGTCGCACATGTGGGTCAACGAAGTCAAAGGTGTCGGCCGACAATTAATTTCACTTTGCGATGGATTCGGTCGCAATCTTTAATTTTTATTTTTTTATTTTCCGACAAAAACGGTCGAAAATCTCGCAAAAAACTTTCGCGGTTTTATCCGCCCATTTTTTTTGACCGATCCAGTCACAGCGTCAGTCTTAAAATTATTAAAAAAAAAGTAAATATATGTTTTACCAAATTTTCAACTGTTTCGGTCGGAAACTCCAATTGAATTTTTCCAATCACAAATTGGCGATCGGAAAATGGGCATTTTCTAGCAGTGAAGGAATATGCCACTATATATATTAAACGGAAAAAGGGCCAAAAATACCCTTGAACTATTTGAAATAGCTCAAAAATGTCCTCCGTTTGTTTTTTGTACCAAAAATATTCCTGCCGTCTATGTTTTGAATCAAAATGCTCTTAAACCGTTAGTCTTGCTATTGAATGTGACATGGCAGTCCAACTGGTTAGATTTGCTTACATGGTCATCCACCTAAGCAATCCAGCATGGCAGAATTATTTTTTCGGAAAAAATATTTTTTCAAATTTGTTTATTAAAATACAAAATCAACACTTATTTCGAAAAAAGTAAAAAATTTTCGGAAAAATTAATTATTTCGGAAATTTTTATTAAAATATAAAATCAACACTTATTCCGAAAAAAGTAAAAAATTTCGAAAAAATAACCCCCAAAGATTTATTTTTTCGGAATTTTTTTATTGTTTTTTGGAATAAGTATTGATTTTGTATTTTAATAAATAATTACGAAATAAATATTTTTTCCGATTTTTTTTTTACTTTTTTCGGAATAAGTGTTGATTTTGTATTTTAATAAACATTTCCAAAAAAAATAATTTTTCCGAATTTTTTTTACTTTTTTTGGAATAAGTGTTGATTTTGTATTTTAATAAACAATTCCGAAATAAATAACTTTTCCAGAATTGTTTTACTTTTTTCGGAATAAGTGTTGATTTTGTATTTTAATAAACAATTCCGAAATAAATAACTTTTCCAGAATTGTTTTACTTTTTTCGGAATAAGTGTTGATTTTGTAGTTTAATAAAAAATTTACGAAATAAATAATTTTTTCGGAAATTTTTTACTTTTTTCGGAATAAGTGTTGATTTTGTATTTTAATAAAAAAATTTGAAAAATTAATTTTTCCGAAAAAATAATTTTGTCATGCTGGATTGCTTAGGTGGATGGCCATATAAGCAAATCTAACCTAGTTGGACTGTCATGTCACCTTCAATGGCAAGACTAACGGTTTAATAGCATTTGTGGTCCAAAACATAGATGGCATGAATATTTTTGACACAAAAAACATACAGAGAGTATTTTTGAGCTATTTCAAATAGTTCAAGGGCATTTTTGGCCCTTTCGACCGGGGAGGGGACCCCGAAGTTGAGTGTGGGCAAGCCCAAAGTTTTCGATTCGATTTATATATATGTAATTTTACAGTTTTAAAAGATAGTATATATTAAGTTAAAATACAATGAAGTATAAAATTTGCTTATTACTAAATATTTCCTTATATAAATTATACTACCAAGCATTTAACATCACCTACTATACAGAAGTATTTGCTAATAGTAATAATGACAGTTTTTACAAATAGTATTGTAGTTGTAGAACTTCCTTTTTCCTTTTTGAGTCATCATTAACCTCTAATCAGTTGATACATAGAGGCCCTTGCAACTTAAATTAAAAAGGGGAAATAAGAATAAGAAAATTTTACCTCCTATAACAAAGGTATACACCCTATTTATTATAAATTAAAGTTATTTTAAAATATTATTTTCTATAGCTACATTTTATATTTTATAGCAAAATAGGTATTTATGGTATATACTACCATTGAGGCATGAAATACGCTATTTATGTTTTTTTTCTCTCTTTCTTTCAATTAACACAAGATTCTCTCTAAGATTTTTTCTTCTTTCTCTCTCTCTTCCCTCTCTCTCTCTCTCTTCGAGCAACTCAAGCCCTAGTATTGATGGCCGACGAGAAAGAAGAATCTCTCTCTCTTCGAGCATCTCAAGATACACGCCCTAATATTGATGGCCGACGAGACATTAGAATAGAGTAGAAGGTAGCGAGGAAACAGAAAAGAGTGAATTTTTCGAACGGAAAGGAGCAATGTGATGAACTCGTATCATAAATTTGTTGTACGGATCCAACGAACTTTCTTCTCTTCTTGACTGGAAAATACCATCTCCGACGAACTTTCTTCTCTTTATTGCTATTTAGTCACATACAATGATACAAATACATTGTATTCTATACAATTTCACTAAAACACATTGTATTTTTATATAAATATATAATTTTTTGCCCGTATTTATGTATTTCAAAGATCTGTATTTTATTAATACAACTGAATACATGATATAAATATTGAAATACACTGAATGCAAACATTAAAATAGAACAGAATATAAACAGTAAATATATTTAATTTTAAAATACAGTTAATACAACCAATGAAACATACTGAATACAGTAGTAATAACATGTATTAGGAATAATTAAAATATTATTAATACAAATATATTTGAATACACTGAATATAAAATAGCGAATACAATAAATACAAACATTAAATCTAATGAATGCACCGGTAAAAAGATATATTGACACACACTAAATACAAAAGTTATATACAACTGAAAAATACAACAGTTATATACAACTGAAAAATCATTCTAATTATTTCTGTTATTAGACAGCTGGACATACCTATTTTTAAGGTGATTGTCGTTACTGTATTCATGAATACATGGCGCGAATACATGCACGTACAACTGGACTGCCCTGATTTTAAGCATTTTTTGCTACTGTATTCATGAATACAACAACGTGAATATAGCGAATACACTACAGTAACAAATGAATAGTAGCTATAGGAAATAATTATGTATATAGTAGCTATAAAAAGTTAATAGCCACAAAACGATAGTGATTTCTAAAGTTACGATAAAAACCCCAAATGAGCAACATAAATTAATACGTGAATCGTGATGTAGCATGCACACCAAATCTACACCTCGTGTTTTGTAAGGTGGAAATCATGGCCACGAAAAAAAGAGAAAAGAAACAAAGATGTAATTGATTAAACCTAATCTATATTATATTAAAAGGAGGGTAGTGAAGCACGAGATTAAGCCAACTGACCTATTGAGAAAATGACACTTGGCACTTTTAAGACAAAATCTAAAAATATTTAAGACAAATCTAATCCATATCTAAAACTATATCTATCATATATACATTTCCAACAAATATGTAATTGTACCTTTTTATTCTGAATTAATATGCTTGATTTTTGGCATTCATTATCTTCTTAGTTAAAAGTCGGCCATTACGTCTATTAATTTTGGTTGGAATTATGGTTTGTTCAAATTTTTTTTTTAAACAATAACTATCAGTTGCTAAAAATATTTGACCCAAGATATAGAGAAAATGAACTAAATATATATACTTACAATAAAACAAGGTAGGTGACAGAGAATTTTTTCCTGTAATTTGAATTTTCAAACAAACATTGTATTAAAAAAACATGTTCCATATAATATCTTTCCAAAATTTTATTTACTGTGTTATGTGATTTCATCTAATTTAAATTAAAAGAAAAGGCTTTTTAGAATTTAAAACTGTTAGTAGTTGGTAGAATTAAGAGATAAGATTTTTTGTAATTCGATAGTCCAACGATACTACGCAATGAATAAAGCAATAACGATAAATAAGGAACCAAAGGTGGGAAAACCGATATAAAATATAAAATAATAAGAGTTATTTGAATTTGAAATCAGAAAATATTTTTGAGTTATGACGAAAAATATTATACATTTGTATAATAGCACGTAACTCAAATCTTAATAGATAAAGTCAGAAACCAAAAATATTAGGCAATGACAAAAATCCAAAGCAAAAAAGTATAATTTTAAAAGATAGTTTATTATGATAGTATAGATATTTAAAACAATATTTTATATTAAAGCTAAAAGAGAAGGATAATTTAATTGCTATGGCATATAATAAAAGAATACCAAATATTTAAAAAATGGTAGATTTGTAACAAATAAAGAGAACTTCAGTTTATACTTTGGACCAATTTGAAATCACAATTTAGTATTTTTTTTTTTTTTTTTTTTTTTTTTTTTGGTAACTAAATAATTTTTTACCAAGTAATATTTACACATTGGTTCTCTTCATAGCTTGATTTGGACATAAGTCCCATATTCAGCTATCTCTTCCTCTTCCGCTACTCCTATCTATTCTTAACTGTCTACATATCTATATGAACAATAGGATAGTAGTTCAGTTCTAGTAACCTTCTCTTCAGACGTTGCTTCAAATTCCCTCTCCAATGTATCTCCCGTGTTAACAGCCGAGTGATTGTTTCAGCATTCCTCTGTGTTGCCTGAAAGACTCGTGCATTCCTCTCTTGCCATATATAATATATGCTTCCAGCTAGTGACATCCTGTAAATTTCAGCATTAGAACTTCTGCCTTTACAGTGTTGTTCAGCCCATTTCAATTCTTGATCCCATGTCATCGCCTATCTATGAACCCTCTGCCATTCCGGCACTGTTGTCCAGATTTGTGTTGAAAATGGACATTTGAAGAATAGGTGATCAATAGTTTCTTCTTCTGTGCGACACAGTTGGCAGGTATCATCTTCCACACATCCCCATCTCCTCAATCTGTCTCTTGTTTGTAGTCTTCTATGTGCAGCCTGGAATAAGATGAATATCCATTTAGGTAGCCCAATATTGTTGCATATCAACCTTCTCCATGGAACCTTGCTAAACTCTCCTCGCAGCTTCAAGTACATAGCCTTGGTTGGGAATTTTTCCATTCTGAATACCTCTTCTTCCGAGTAACCAGCTTCTTCAAAGTATTTCTTGGCTTTAAATATCTTCTGGATCACCCATGATGCTTGCTTTGGCTCAGCTCCCCGCACTGAATTATATTTCTTATAGTATACATGAATCCATTGAACCCATATTTTGTCTTTCTTCTTGCATAAATTCCATAATAGCTTGCAGATAGTAACTTTATTCCATATGCCTATGTCTAAAAAGTTCAATCCACCTGCTGCTCTTGGCCAACACAATCTGTCCCAAGCTAGAAGTGCTTTCTTTGTGACCTCCACACCTCCTGTCCATAGAAATCTTCTACACATGCTTTCAATCAAATGAATCTGTTTCTTTGGTAGTAGGAGTATCTGAGACCAAAATACTTGAATGGAGAATAGTACACTCTTAATAAGCTGGACTCTTCCTGCATAAGAGAGGAACTTAGTAGTCCAAGATTGTATTCTCCCTACTATTTTCTCAAGAAGAGGCTGGCATTGCACCAGTGATAGCCTTTTAGTACTCAAAGGTACCCCCCAGGTATCTCACTGGAAGAGTCCCCTTGGAGAATCCTAGCATTTACAGTATTTCCTGTTGAATGTCATCCCTGACTCCTCCAAAATAGATGGAACTTTTTTCAGCATTGGCAACTAATCCAGAAGTTTGTGAGAATTCTTAGGTGCACTGATATAATAGTTGCGCAGATATAGTATCACCTCTACAAAATAGTAACAGATCATCAGCAAAACTAAGTTGTATTATGTTCAGCTTGGCACACTTAGGGTGATAGTTACAATTTGGATTCATCTTTAATGTTTTCAACAGTCTAGTAAAGTACTCCATAGCCAATACAAATAGGTACGGAGACAAAGGATCACCCTGTCTCAATCCCTTTTTAGCAGGGAAAGGTGTTGAATGCTACCCATTGATGATGATGGAATACGAGACATTCCTCACACATCTCATAATCCAGTGAACAAACTTCCCTGGCATTTGCAGACTCCTTAGGACTTGCTCCATATAATCCGATTCAATAGAGTCGTAGGCTTTCTTCATATCCACTTTCAACATGCATCTTGGTGATAAGCCTTTCCTACCATATCCTTTAACAAGTTCATGACTCATTATTATGTTGTCATTTATCAATCTTCCAGGCACAAATGGAGACTGAGTTTTATCTACTATATCATCCATTATGCCTTGCAGTCTATTAATTATCACATTCGAGATGATTTTGTAGATGAGTGTGCAGCAAGATATTGGTCTGAATTCAGTAATTCTGGTTGGATTTGTTACCTTAGGAACCAGGGTCACTGTTGTACAACTGATAGGCTGGTATAAGTTATCTCTTGAGAAGAACTCCATCACTGCATCTGTTATCTTGTCTCCAACCACAGGCCATGCCTTTTTGAAGAAAAGTGCATTGAACCCATCACATCCAGGTGCTTTACTATCACTAATACCTAGTAGAGACTTGTATATTTCTTTTTTAGATACTGTTTTTACCAACTATAATTGTTGTTGTCTATTCATCAATGGACCATCCCTCATAATCACTGGATTAATAACAAGTAATCTTTCAGCTGCTGGTCCCAATAGTTATTTATAGAACCCAATTACTTCATCTTCAATCTTTTGTTTTGTTTGTATTACTTCCCCATTGCTCCTTATTAAGTTCTTGATCTTGTTCTGAGAGTATCTACTTATCATGCTTGCAAAGAAGTAGGCAGTGTTAGCATCTCCTAGCTTTAACCATTGTACTCTCGACTTTTGTTTCATGATACTTTCTTCCACCCTCAGCCACTTCTCTAGTTGCATCTTTATGTCCTTTTCTACTATACCATATTCTCAGGTTGTCCAGGACTCCTCATGTGTTCTTGCAGTTAACATAATTGTTTCCTGCACTATTTAATCTTATCTCCTACTGCATTATACTCTGTATTATTTAGCTCATTCATAGCTTGTTTCACTTTTTTCAATCTTTTCCATACATCTTTCATGGTATTGTCTTCATTACTCTCTTGCCAGCTAGGAAGTCTTTGTGTTCAGCTAGATGATTTAGAAACTTGAAAGGTTTGGGAACTTTCTCTTCATTACCTTCAAATGACACATTCAGGGGTGAGTGGTCAGAGCATCCTGCATCCATTACCCATACCTCCAGATATGGTATTTTCAGCATCCACTCAGCATTGACCAAAGCTCTATCTATTTTGCTGTACGTGTGCCCATTTGTCCATGTGAAATTCCTTCCATTAGTCCTCATTTCAACCAAAGCAGTATCATCTATGAAACTATTAAAATCTCTCACCTCTAATTCTTATACAGGATTCCTAATTGGCCTATCCTCCCCTGACCTGATGGCATTGTAGTCTCCCATGATTAGCTATGGGCCTTGTTGCCTAATATTTATATCAGCTAAGTCTCTCCACAAGTATCTTCTATCTTCCAATGTATGCAAGCCATAGACTGCAGTAAAATTAAACCTCATATCCATACTTTTAATGTGAATTGCAGCATGAATAAATTGAGAAGACTTTCTCAATTCCAAGCATTCTATCTCATTAGCATCCCATAACAACCAAATGCTTCCTCTGCTACTGTGTTCATAGTTGGCTAACCGATCCCACCCTGTAGTGATCTTCTTTATTGTTTGAATAGCCTTCTGCTCCTTTATTTTGTGTTCAAGTAATGCTATCATACTTATTTTATTGCTCCCTATAAACCTCTTAACCTCTTTCTGTCTGGGGATCTTATTCAATCCCCTATTGTTCCATGTAACCAGCTTCATACAGGAATAAATAGGGATTGTGAATACCCTTCTACTCTTGTTTGGCTACTCTGCCTACTTGAACCCTCATCCATTTGCCTTGGAACTGTTAGTTGCAATCCAGATTCTGCTAGTATGTTGAACCCATTGATCATGCTAATTGCATCAGCTCCTGTTTTCTCCTTGCTTCGAGCTACTGATTTCCCTGTGGTTTGTTTTCCAAATATGTTCCTCCTTTCCTCTAGCTATCCTTGTAGGTGGGTTAGCAAGATTGCTATTTGCACCAGCAACCATTGCTACTTCATTGATCAATTAAATTTCTGGAGTAAGAAAAATCTATTTTTATATATATTTTATTTTAAAAAATAATAAGCAATGACATTGAGTCACGTTACAAGTTAAGAAAATTACATTGCAATATAAAAATTGTAAGTAAGAATTATATCATAATAATAAACAAATAGCAAAAGGAAGAAAAGTTTAAAAAATTGAATATAAAAATTGTAACGACCCAACTTGTCGTTTTAAGAATTTAAGCCTCGTCTGGTAGCATAAGGCCCTGAGAAGCTTCTTATTATGTGTATTGACTTGCGTGCGTGGTTGAATTCAGTTACCGGATGATTTGGAGTGATTTGGGACACTTGGTCCCCAAAACGGAAGTTTAAGTCTTAGGATTTTTATCGTAGTCAAAATTGTGTGAAGACGACTCCGGAATAGAATTTTGATGATTTCAATAGCTCCGTATGGTGATTATGGACTTAGGAGCGTGTCCGAAAAATTATTTGGAGGTCTGTAGAGGAATTTGGTTTGAAACGGCGAAAGATGAATTTTTGGAAAGTTTGATCGGGGAGTTGACTTTTTGATATCGGGGCCGGAATCCGATTCTGGAAATTGAAATAGCTTCGTTATTTCAATTATGACTTGTGTGCAAAATTTAAAGTCATTCTTGATTGATTTGATATGTTTCGGCACAAGATATAGAATTTAAAATTTCAAAGTTCATTTAGGCTTGAATTGGGGTATGATTCGTATCTTTGATGTTGTTTGATGTGATTTGAGGCCTCGAGCAGGTTCGTGTTATGTATTGGGACTGGTTGGTACGATTGGACGGGGTCCCGAGGGCCTCGGGTTTGATTCAGGGTGGTTCCGGACCAAGTTTGGGTATTTTGATGCTGCTGGTTGCTGGTTCTGGTATTGTTCTTCGCGTTCGCGAGGAGCCTCTCGCGTTCGCGAAGAAGGATTTTGTTGTTGGGACTTTGTTCTTAGCGTTCACGAAGAGGTTCTCGCGTTCGCGAAGAGGGAAATTTTGTTGTTCGTCGTGTGACTTTAGATGCTCATATCTCGCAATCTATAAGGAATTTGGAGATTTATTCAAAAATAAAAGTTGTAGCCTTTTGTGTCTAGTTTTCATAAAAGTAAACCATTTGGCATTTAGAGTGGTGCATAAAAAGTTATGGTAGATATACTATAGGCTGACCGGGAAGAGTTTGGAAATCTCTGTTTCACAGGGCTGACTTTGGAAGCTTATCTCTCGTAATCTATAAGAAATTGGGAGATGAGCAATAAATGACAGTTATAGCCCTTGGAGTTCAGTTTTCAAAAAGTCAAATCATTATCATTTGGAGTTTTGTACAAAAAGTTATGACCATTATACTAGAGGCTGTCTGAGAAGAGTTTGAAAATGACTTTTGAAGAATTTGTTCATCGCGAACGCGAGGGGAGTCTCGCGAACGCGAAGAACAAACCCCTGGGCAGCAGAATAAAGTCCAAATTCGTGTCATTCTTCCATTTTTGGACCATGGAAGCTCGGGTGAGGCGATGTTTCGAGAGTTTTTCAAGGAAAACATTGAGGTAAGAATTCCTAACTTGATTTTGGTTAAATTACATGAATCTATTGTTGTTTTTATCACTAAATTAGTGAATTGGGTTGAAAAATTTAGAAAATCCTCTTGGTTTAAATTTAAGATTTGGAGATCGAGTTGTTATCGGAATTGGATAAAATTGGTATGGTTGAACTCGTATCGGAATGAGTGTTCATATTTTATAACTTTTGTTGGGTTCCGAGACGTGGGTCCCACGAGCAATTTTGGGTTAAATTTCGGATTTTTGTAGAAAATTTATATTTTCATATGGAATTTATTCCTACAATTTGTATTGATTGAATCTAATTAATTATGACTAGATTCGAGCCGATCGTAGTCAGAAAATCGAGGAAAAGGTATACTACTTGATTGATTGAGCGCAGTTTAAGGTAAGTATCTTGCTTAACCTCGAGTGAGGGAAATACCTCTTAGGCATTGAGTATTATGTGCAAATTGTGTAATTGAAAACCATGTACGCGAGGTGACGAGTACGTACTTGGTTTATATGTGCAAATTTCATTGATTAAAATCCTTATACGCCCTTATGTATTAAGTTGGAAATTATTGGCACTTATTAAATCCTCTATTTGTCATGCCTAAATCCTTGTTTGTTGAAATTAGTTTTATATGATGATTTGGTGTGATTGCCATCTCGAATTTATGTGAAATATTATTTTGTTAAGTTGTTTACTCCCGAATTTTTTTGTTAAGATTTTGTGTACATTAGGGTCGAGCCATGAGCTCCTTATTATGAAAAATAATGTATTGTTGATTTCTGTGGCATGTTGTAAGATTTGAGCACTTGATGTGCAATTTGTGATATGTTGTATAATTTGAGCACTTGATGTGCAATCTGTAATATGTTGTAAGATTTGAGCACTTGGTGTGCAATTTGTGAAATGTTGTAATATTTGGGCACTTGAGGTGCAAGTTGTATTATACTGTGATATTTGGGAACTTGAGGTGCGATTTGTGAAATATTGTGATATCGATATGCATGTGGTGAGATAAGGGTGACTTGAAATGCGTGGCTAGTAGGGGAAACTACTAGAAGTCATGCGGTGATATAAGGTCAGAGTGTTGAAACGCATGCGGTGAGATAAGGGTGGCTTGAAACGCGTGGTTAGTATGGCAACTACTAGAAGTCATGCGGTGTGATAAGGATAGCTAAAACGCGGGATGCTATTTCGGAAAAAATGATTTCTTTAAAAATTAAATGTGAAGGTTCCCGCGGTGATATAAGAAAATGAGATATTGTGAATTTATTTATGATTTGGGAGTACGAGGCGGTACCTCGGGAGTGTCCTGTTGATATTTATTTATTTATATTCTTGCCTTGGGTGATTTTGTTTCATTTAATATGTAAATTCTTGCCTTCTTCCATGATGTACTAGTTGACTTTATTATTATGTATTTTGTGCTCTTAGTTGTATTGTGTTGGCTTTGGCCTTTTAGCACGAGACTCTGAAGAAGTATATTTCTTATTTTATTTCTTACTGATTTTCGATGATTGAGTCAACTTAAATAAAAGGAATCATTACTATATTTTAAATTAAATAGTTTTACAACCAAACCAGTAGTTTATCTGATGCTTGATTTAAGTGAAATGTTATTTTCTTCACCCAAATAATTTCTAAAAATAAATTCAATTTTTTGTTGATTTCTTACTTGATTTTAAAAATTCTAAACTCACTTTAGTGAAAATAAATTGATCATGTGGATCTTATATACGTTGAGTATATTGGCATGTGAATTGTTCGTGCAGTTGTGATATGAAATGAGGGCACGGGGTGCCAAAAAAATATGATGATTTAATTATGGGCACGAAGTGCCGTGGAGATATGAAAAATGGGTCGAGACCCGTGTTTATGAAAAATATAAAAATGGGCTGAGACCCGTATTTTTATGATTATGAAATGAGGTGTCACATGGTGACTTTTTAATTGAAGAATTATATTCAAAATATTTATTTGGAAGGATTTTTATTTAGAAAGTATTATATGAAAGAATTATTTTTGAAAGATATTTATTTGAGAAAAATTATATTTGAAAGAGAGTTATTTGGTAGAATTATATGTGAAGGACATTTATTTGAAGAATTTGATTTAATTGGGTGTACTTGTATTTATTATTTATTGAGCAATATTAAATGGTATTTTGTTGTCTTGCTGTGTATATCACTGGTTATTTTATGATGTCCTTATTGTTATCTATTTCCTACCATCTTGTATATTATATCGCACAGGCTATTAGACTAGTGAGTGTCTTGACTGTACCTCGTCTCTACTCCGCTGAAGTTAATCTTGATACTTACTGGGCACCGCTATGGTGTGCTCATTCTACACTTCTGCACATTTTTGTGCAGAGCCAGGTATTGGAGGTATCGGACCCGGACAGAGTTAGAGCGGCCGAGATCGTAAGGATTCAAGGTAGAGCTGTTTGGTCGTCGCAGTCCCTTGGAGTCTTTTCATTTTATTGTACTGTTAATTTGTAATCAAACAGTATTGTATATTCGGTCCTCGTGATTATTCCATGTATTCAGTTAGAGTTCGTGACTCAGTACTACCAGTCTTGGGAGGCTGTATATTCATATTATAGGTGAAATTTGAAATGAAAATAATTAATTAAAACATCATATAAAAATTGCACAAAGTAGAGGATAGAGATAATTTGATTAGTTTATAAATAATATTAATAACTGTAGACTTTTGAAGATGAACAATGGAATAAAAGTTTCAAGAAAAAAATTTAGGAATAAGAAAAGTGTATATCTATAATACATTAAAAGGAGCAATTGAAAAAGATATTAAGTTAAGTGACAAGCTAATGAATCTTTTTATAATTTCATAAGATTCTTTTATTGGGTATGTTTCATTGGGTAAAAGAAGGTAGTTAGAATTTAATTCAAGCAATATGATATAATGTGCTCAAATAAATTAGATCATCGTAACATAATTCACATTCTTTAAAATTTTCTCGCTTCGCGCATCGCGCGAGTAGTAATACTAGTTAGTATTAATTAATTCAACCTTCCTTGCTATGAACGTCATTTTAGCTTTCAGTAATTCACGTTCATTTGAATTAAAAGGTTTCCTTACGGAAATTAATTTATAGCTAGATTTGTTTTCCTTAATTTTTTGAAATGAAGCCACGCGTCCCCCCCC
>AWOL01S0008864.1:68808-99074 GCA_000715115.1 Nicotiana otophora
CCAAATCACCCCCAAATATAAGGTCGTTTTATATTCATAGTCCTTCACAACCAAGTATTTGTGTTTAACGCGAATTAATACGAGAGATAAAACTACACCGTATGGCTAAAATAGAAAAATAAATACTTATTTTAGCCCAAAAACAAAGAAACCTCAAGTGACCAAGATAATTAAGTTTGAACATGCGGTAATATTACAATTTGTGTTATAATCTCTAAACTTAATATGAAAAAAAAGGATGAGTATGCGCTGAGCTAACTTCGCTTGTGACAAGCAAATTTTTGTTTTTGGTTTAGCCATCCATTCTATATCTCAAACTTATTAGTTCAATTAATTCGAATTCGTACCAAACAAGTCCACTAAAGAATAAAACACTTTATGACAAGATTTTTTATTATCCTAGAAGTTCTAGGGGCGTATCTAGGAGGGGTTCCACGGGGCACGTGAACCCATGCTCACCTCTCTAGATCATGTATACTAATATTATATTTTTCTTAGAAATACTTAAATATATGTGTGCGCATCCAACCTCAAAGTATCATATTATGCGAAAGTTATTGGGTACACCACTCTAAGTGATATTGCAAGTTCAATTCTTATGTCAATATTGTTATTTTTTTCTTTTTTTTTCTAGAACTAGGCGCCGAGGGGAGATGGGTATGTTTGGTGTCACTTTTTGCATATCAATTGTACTCTTTCTTTTTATTTCTTTCTTTGTTATGTTTATCCTTTCAAAATTTTCACGAAATTTCTATTCTTCTTTTGTCACCATAAAATCTTATATGATTATATAAAATGCGTATATTAAAACTAGTAGGAGTGGATAATCTAGCATACAGTCATAAATGAGTTCAACTGATCTCAATATTTTTGACTCGGAATATAGATATAGATATAACAAAATTACTATTTAAAAAAGAAAATTAAGTATGAACTTACAATTCCAAATGTGTAATGGTTGAAATAGTAATAACTAAAGGTTGAACACATAAAATTTATATCATAAATTTACCTTTTCGTTGTAGTGCACCCATCATCCCAAAATTCTTGATCCCCCTCTTCCTAGAACTCAAATTTAAGATCTCTAACAAAGGAGAAATCTCAATTATGATCGCATCACACTTTTCGTTGGTGTGAAGGCAATTAAATGATTTTCAATGGTGAGGGAGGGCGAGATTCACGTGACATCATAGAAAATTACCTACAGATGGAAAAAGGTTAGCCTGTCAACCATCAATCTGCTTTGCAGTTATAAAGTTCATTTCTCGTCTTTCCCATTTCTTTTAGTTTTTAGACTTTGCAATTGCCAAACCTCTAACAAACGCCCTTTATATATACTACAGATACAGAAGATATATATAGATTCAGTTTTCTTATAGATGGAGTAGTTATGGCATATGACTCGCTCAACTTTCTATTTACACATTTACAGTTAATGTAAAACGAAAACAACATACTAAATCTGGCTCTGTTGTTGCAACAGTTAAAGCATTATTTCATAGTAAGGTACTATTCAACAATGGACTGTAATGATATTCCTAGGTCATTGCTACAACGAGAAACGTAACATCAACTTACCTTCAAGAGTCCAGAACCCATTTGTGATTTTTGGACAAGTGTGACGAAAATGTGTGTTTAAAAAAAAGAGTGACATTTTTATATATAGCGCTCTTTTAAAGAGCGCTATACTTTAACGGAGTTTTGGCCGTTAAAGTATAGGCGCTCTTTAAAAGAGCATTATATATATATATATAGAACGCTCTTTTAAACCACGCTATACATGGCTGATAAGACAGCTATGCATAGCGCGGTATATAACCGCGCTATATATGTATAGCGCAGTTATATACCGTCCTATACATAGATAAATAAACGGTCCCTCCCCCCTTCTTCCCCACACTCAAACCAGCCGCCCCCCTCCCCCAAATTAAAAATTCTTAGCCGACCCCCTCCTCCCCCTCCAAAATTTCTTTCTAAAAACATTGTAGTGGACCCCACCCGTCACACAAAAAGATAAGATTGTAGATCCCACATCCTAGCCAAGCCTTCTATTGTTGTGGTTTTCTCGTTTCGGGCTCAAATTTTCGATTCATCGACTTTCCGAAAAACATAAATCGAGGTATTCCGATTTAGTTTATGTCGAAACTCGTATAATAATGCATATTAGTTGTTTTGAATGTGTTTTCATGTTATTTTGTATTTTTTTTGTGATTAAACTAGTATGTTATTTTTATCCGGACTAAGATATTAGTGTTTTGTGTTTGTTTTGTGATTAAAATGTATTTATTATTTTTATCTAGTTTAGATTATTTATTTGCTTAAAGACTAATGCCCTTTTAGCGGACTAAAAAGTAGAGCTTTTTAGCGTAGAATCCCTGTAGTTTAAGTATCTTTTATACTGATAGATCAAACACAAACTCTGTCCAATTAAATATGATAAAAATTAATTATTTAATTTATAAAACAAACATATAAAATTATGAAAATATTAAAATTGACACACACAAGAATTCAGGATAGCTTGGTGCTACTGGGCCTCAAATATCGAGCCTGGAACCCATAGATATATACTCTGTCCAATTAAATATGCTAAAAAATTAATTATTTAATTTACAAAACAAACATACAAAATTATGAAAATATTAAAATTGACACACACAAGAATTCAGGATAGCTTGGTGCTACTGGGCCTCAAATATCGAGCCTGGAACCCATAGATATATACTCTGTCCAATTAAATATGCTAAAAAATTAATTATTTAATTTACAAAACAAACATACAAAATTATGAAAATATTAAAATTGACACACACAAGAATTCAGGATAGCTTGGTGCTACTGGGCCTCAAATATCGAGCCTGGAACCCATAGATATATACTCTGTCCAATTAAATATGCTAAAAAATTAATTATTTAATTTACAAAACAAACATACAAAATTATGAAAATATTAAAATTGACACACACAAGAATTCAGGATAGCTTGGTGCTACTGGGCCTCAAATATCGAGCCTGGAACCCATAGATATATACTCTGTCCAATTAAATATGCTAAAAAATTAATTATTTAATTTACAAAACAAACATACAAAATTATGAAAATATTAAAATTGACACACACAAGAATTCAGGATAGCTTGGTGCTACTGGGCCTCAAATATCGAGCCTGGAACCCATAGATATATACTCTGTCCAATTAAATATGCTAAAAAATTAATTATTTAATTTACAAAACAAACATACAAAATTATGAAAATATTAAAATTGACACACACAAGAATTCAGGATAGCTTGGTGCTACTGGGCCTCAAATATCGAGCCTGGAACCCATAGATATATACTCTGTCCAATTAAATATGCTAAAAAATTAATTATTTAATTTACAAAACAAACATACAAAATTATGAAAATATTAAAATTGACACACACAAGAATTCAGGATAGCTTGGTGCTACTGGGCCTCAAATATCGAGCCTGGAACCCATAGATATATACTCTGTCCAATTAAATATGCTAAAAAATTAATTATTTAATTTACAAAACAAACATACAAAATTATGAAAATAATAAAATTGACACACACAAGAACTCAGGATAGCTTGGTCCTACTGTGCATCAAATATCGAGCTTGGATCCCGGACCAATTAAATAGCTTGGTCCAATTAAATATTGTATAATTATAAAAAATAATTATTTAATTTACAGATCAAATATACAATTAATGTTGTTTAATTTACAGTATACGACATGGACGTGCTGCCTATGCATCCCAGACATGTCTCCGATGATCTAGTAGTGTTACAGGGCGATCATAGGTCCGCCTACGTATGGGAGGGAGAGTTACTGGCCCAGACTCTCCGCGCCAGGAGAGTGGACGACATGTGGGATTTTATAAAGGACAGAGATCTCCATCCGCGTGTAGTCTAGCGCCTGCAGGATACGGGCTTCTACAGGATTTTGGAGATCGGGCAGCTGCAGCTTGACTGGTCTTTGATCACGGCCCTGATAGAGCGGCGACGACCTAAGACACACACTTTTCACCTTCCCATTGGCGAGGCCACTATCACGCTGCAGGATGTGGAGGTTTTATATGAGATGCCTGTTGATGGACTGTCCATTGCACTGCCTCAGGCCATGAGAAAGATGACGCGTGGGCAGTATTTGGACATGCTACAACAGCTCACTGGTTTCAGGCCACAGGATGAGACTGCACACTCAAGGGTCAGTCGTATGAGTTTGACAGCTATTCGACAGCATTTGGAGATATTGCACCCCGACATCACCGGGGAGACAGATGATCTGCATATTCACCGGTATACGAGATTGCTGCTGCTCCTTCTGTTTGGGGGTTCTTGTTCCCGAACACTTCGGGGAACCTAGTCAGCTTGCGATTTCTTCATCATCTTCAGCTGCTAGATGATTTACCCCAATACAGCTGGGGTGCTGCTGTTCTCGCCTACTTGTACAGGCATGTGTGTCGGGCAAACATGGGCACCCATCATGACGTATGTGTATTTTTTCCACTTTTACAGGTGACAAAATATTTGAATACTCTGTTCATTCCTTCCAATTCTATCTAGTCAAATTTTTTCTTAAACTTTACGTCAACTTTGTATGTTAGGTTTGGGCCCAGGAGCGGTTCCTGTAGTTGCAGCCACCTCTACCACCATTACCTCCTGATGTACCACCTTCGTTTCTCCCTCTAGCTAGGAGGTGGGTTCTCCGACGTGGATATGTACGAGATTATGAGGCTCGGCATAATCTTCCCCTTTGCAGGGATGTGTTGGATATGCTGGAGGGCGTACAGGTAAATGTGTACCTAAACTTACTTGGTATAGCTTCACATGTGTTGCGCATACTCACGTTTTCTGTTGTTATTTGATAGTTTATCTGGACGCCATACAACGACGAATTGATAGGTGGCCTGCCCGATTATTGCTCGGCCGGCCGACTGATTTGGAGTACTTCCATCCCGCTCATGTGCCTCGATATTGTGGAGCATCATACCACGGAGCAGGTACTTCGCCAGCTTGGCCGTCCGCAGTATATACCGAGGGGGCCTACATGGGAGGCCACACATTATCAGCGGGATGATCGTTCCAGGGCAGACGACGCATATGTAGCATGGCTAGAGGCGCGGGTCCATACTTGGGACGGCCGAACTGACCTAATTCTGCCTCCCCTCCCCCCCACAGATCCAGACGGAGACTATTCAGCTCTATATGCCTTGGTACCGCCGCGTTACCTTACTTTTTGTCGGGAATCCCATTCATCAAGCTGGCGGTCGGTACGTTCCATACGCCGGGCGACACGAGGCCCTAGTACATTTTCTGTTATTATTAATTATATAAATGTAACTTAGTGTTATGTAGTTTATATTTTATACATTGTGCAGGCTATTAGCCAACATATAGTCTACCAGATGGGACTGCAGATGCAGCATCATGCCGGCGAGGGAGCGGCCACTTTGCACGATTACGGCCGGCAGGTTGCAGAGGTGGCTGCCCGGACACTACAGCGAGCTTGAGAGGATCAGCGCTTGGGACACGACCCTGCTTATGTGGCGCCAGAGCAATACCAGCAAGGTAGGGGTGTCGCATGAGGGAGGGGTGTCCCATGAGGCAGGGGTGCCCCTCGAGGTAGGGGTGCCCCACGAGGCAGGGCTGCAGCACGGGGTCGTGGTGGGCGGCGAGGAGGTGGTCCCCAGCAAGGGGGCGTTGAGGCCCCTATTAATAATGTTGGTGCTGATCTGCCGGGTGATCTACATGAGCCGGACGAGTATCCCACCAGCATGCCGTCATACAGCCTTGGGATGCAGCTCACGCCAGGGACTTCGCAGGTGACCCCGTCAGGTCTGTTATTGATCACGGGCACGGACCTTACCGGAGAGGATTGGGAAGCATACTTCCCAAGGTCATCGACTGCTGCTGAGGATCGGCCGACCCGAGATTTGGATAGTGGGCGCCGGCTGAGTTATGGCTCATCATCACAGGCGCAGGTATGTTTTTATTAGTATTAAATTTAAATTTGTTTTTTCTTCTCATTTATTTTCTATAACTTTATTAATTTTCTTATTAAGGCTTCATCCCCACCCGTCACGGAGGCCCATTTGTGCGATGTTGACATGGCTGCGATGGAAGATTATATTCAGGAGCCCGACGAGACCATGGTAAGACAATTTAAATTATTGTGATTTAATATATACTTTCCTATACTGAGCTGACTTATTCTTCTGTAGGTTTCTACTGGACCGACGACACCTTCTACCGATCCTGCCAGCACCACTGATGATTATGCTGCAATGCATCCTGCTATAAAGAAGCACCGTAATGAAGATGATCCTGATAGCATAGCCGGGCTGGATGGGATGCGCCGCAGGCCAGTGGCTGCATTGAAGCACATAGGCTGTGGGACACATTGATTTTTTTTTTGTATTTTGTGTAAATATTATTTTATATAAATAATAACAAAAATTTTTTATGTTTACATAATATGCGCATTATGTTTTTATTTCCCCGTTCGTTCTTTATTTTAATACTACAACACAAACACAAAATATAATAACTTAACATAATTTAAATTCAGTACAACTAATAAAAATACATGACACAGGAAATATAAAGATAAAGTAGTACACTCAACACATACATGTCATTGTTTAGCCACTGCCGCCCATTATTCTGCTTGAACGACATCCGCACCATGGCAGTGACAGGCAATCCTCTTGCCGACTTCAATAACCCATTGAAAGACTCTGACACGTTTGTAGTCAGAATTCCCCATATTCTTCCAACATCCGTATGCAAAGTCCACTTCTGAAGCTCATGTCACATCAACCAATGATAGGCTCTCTCGTCTTCCTGCCTGATAGATTCCATGTGCCTCTAGAATTTATGCTCTTGGTGGTCTGTTGCTGCCATCCACATCAAATCATGCAGATCCTTGTTGGGATGTGCCTTCTAAAAATTGGCCTTAAAGTGCCTCACACAGTAACGGTGGTAGGCATAAGATTCTTGCCATGTAGGCAAATTCTATATAGAATTTAAGATACCACTATGATGATCAGATATTAGACAAATGCCGGAATACTATTTGACAACGTGCTCTTTCAAATGGTTCAAAAACAACGTCCACGTCTCTTGGCTTTCATTGGCACAAATAGCAAATGCTAGAGGAAATATTTGTCCATTAGCATCTACTGCAACGGCTATCAACAGCTTGATATCATACTTTCCATAGACATGAGTGCCGTCTATGGATATTACCGGCCGGCAATGCGAAAAACTATCAATTGCTGGTTTAAATGCTCAGAACACGTAATTGAATATATATTCTGATTTTCCCGAACTACGCTCAAGCTTCCATTCAACAACTGTCCCGGGGTTAAAGTGTTGTAGTGCGGCCATGTACTTGGGTAGAGCTGCAAATGACTTATCCCAGTTACCATAAATAATTTCAAACGCACGTTTGCGCCCGAGAAATGCCTTTCTTTTGGTAATGGTATGACCATATTCCTAGTAGACTGATGTAATGTACTCTTTGATTTTATACCTTATGGACGCTTCAAAATGTAGAATAAGGACAAGAGAAATCAAGTCAATATCCAAGTTGTAGTGATTCCCATTGAATGTGTCCATTTCACATCTGTGAGTGGGAATATATTTACCCACTATTCACAGACCTGTGTTCTTCTTGCTCACACGCAGCATCCAATGACAACCCATAAACCATCTGCGACAAACAACCTTGTATACATCTGGACTTGACTCCCATACTGTCATCTCACGATACTCTTTTACGGTGTATATTTTCGCTGCCCTACTTAGGCGCACTTTATCAGGAAAAAACATGCCCTTTGCCAGCACCGTTGGTCTAAAATCATCCCATATTGCTGTCCGAATTTCATCAAAATCCCTTGTGAGAGCATCCACATCCGGCATACTTGGCAACTTATCAAGGTAGGGAATCTTCCTTGAATGAAACGGCACTTGGGACTCGTATACTCTTGGTCTAACGGGGGGTGGAGCATACTCCCTCGTCAATTCAGGTCCTTCATTTTCTTCCTCCTCGTCACCATCCTCACGAGGGAAGGGTGTGTCATCTCCGGAATCATCGACATTGTTGTCATAATCACTGTTCTCTTTCTCACTCTCTGCATATGCTAGATCCCGATTTAATATGTCGTCTTCGGGCAATTGAGTGAGGACAGGTGGTTCAACTTGCTCGTTTTCATTGCACAAACAACAAAATAATAAGCTACTAAAATTAATAAATACTTTCCATATAGCTGTATCACTTCACTTACAAGTCGTAACGTGTTGACATTCCTTGATGGACATTATCATGTTGGTGATGACTCCCGGATGGACCACCATGATCTAACACACCAAAACTACGCATATTCCAACTGGGCGTGAGTTCATAACTTGTAAAAGTCATATCTGGCCGGTACCCCCTGTAGAATATATGAGTATTAATACAAATTCAATACAACAAAAATATACATCGTAACACTAAGAAAAATTGAAGTTTACCACTCGTCTTGTAGATTATGTAAAGCAGGAAAGAAATTATTTCCTCGCTCCTCATTCGTCCGTGGTGATAAGTTTAAATCAGGGCAAACTCTTTCATCCGGAACCTGACCGACAAAAACTGCTCCAGAATAACCACCCGATGATTGAGGGTTATCCCTACTATGCGCAACCTCATTATTGCGAACGTCTTCGACCTTGGCGTACATTTTCAATATTTTTATCATAATAAATTTCCGGTATTCATCCGGAGTCCTCAAAAAATCCCTCAAAGTTTTATCATCGTCGATGTTAAACTCAGCGTAACAAGCAACCCCTTGCGGAGTGACGGAATACGATTATCTTGTGGTTACTTTAAGGTTCACAGAACGTTTTCTCACACTCATTTTATTACATAACAACGATACCAATCTATCGTACTCCATTGTAAGTGGCAACTTAACATGACATTGTGAAGATAAACTATAGCTCACAGAGTTGTTCGCCACCACAACCTCACCCCCCTCCCCCCTTTCCCCCCAATATAATGAAACCCTTACTTTTCTCTCTCCAGACATTATGAAAAAATGCTTGAGAATTTAACAAGAAGAAAAATTTGAACGAGAGTTAGGAATATTTTTGAATGGATTTTTGTAAAATCCTAACGCCTTTAAATAAGGCAATGCCTAGCTCGGTGGGCTGAATATTTTTAGGTATAGCGCTCTTTTAAAGAGCGCTATACCCATTTGAATTATTGTTATGTCAGTTAAATGCAGGAGACTTATTGGTGGGCCCACAAAATAGGTATAGCGCGGTTTAAAAGAGCGTTCTATATATATATATAGCGCTCTTTTAAAGAGCGCTATACTTTAACGGCCAAAACTCCGTTAAAGCATAGCACTCTTTAAAAGAGCGCTATATATAAAAATGTTACTCTTTTTTTTAAACACACATTTTCGTCACACTTGTCCAAAAGAACCACAAATGGGTTCTGGATCCGAAAAGCATCGGTATATGTATCAATTAATTAAAATGACCAAATTCAACAATTTAAATGTATCTATAGAAATTTATGTAGGTCTTATGTAAGTAAGTTGAGGACAAAGAATTGACATGAAAATAGTTACAACATGTGCATGTTTCTGGTCGTGAATAAGTCTATTGTTTAATAGTACCTGACATTGTAGCTACTGCGAGTCTGTAATGGCATTTTCACATTAAAGAACAAATGATCATTTCCCTGTTACAAGACAAGATTATAATTTGTTGTCACTTTCAAGTTTCTACACTGATGGGATAGGGAACTGAAATGGAATGTCATTCCAGTTTTCAGAATACTGCCTTTTTTTTATTTTGGTTCATGAGTGTGCTTGTAAATTATGCAGTATATTTCAAAGATTGTTAATGCCGTGACAAGTTGACATTTTATTTGATGAATCAAGGTTATATATTGCTCTTCGTTTTTCTTTTGATTCCATTTTCTTCTTGCTCTCATTCTTTTATTTTCTTCTTCTTCTTTATTCTATACCTTAACTTTACTTTTTGAATTAATATTGTTTTACAATAGCATTTACAATGTAGTCCTAAAAAGAGCTTGTTTATGGGAGATTTTATTCTCTTTATAAGTTTTCTTCTCTTTTATATTAATAGATTGATATAGGCCAATTGAACAAACTACAATGAAGTATATTATGCTTCTTTTAGTATGAAAAAAAGATTTAAATTATTTTGACTAGTAACTGCATATACAAATGTATTCAGGTTTTTCATTCATTTAGGGACCTGTTTGGAAAGCCACGTGTGTATTAGTGGAAAATAACTTTACCACGTAGACTAATACTACAATGACAGGTGTCATAGGAGTTAGACCGACATGTACAGAAGATATGAACAACACCTTCAGAACCATTTACGCAGATACCGCACATGTTGTGTTTGTCACGATCCAAAATTCACTATAGGTCGTGATGGCGCCTAACGTCGCCGTCAGGCAAGCCAACGGTGATTGATCTATTTAGTTACTCATTTTATTACTTTCGAAATCATAAGTTTTAATAAGAAAGGAAATTTAAACTTTTAAATCCACGGGAATATACAAAATTTATAGTTTGTAAGAGAAATGAAAGGCGATGATAATATACAGGACCATAAGCACCAGCTAGTATATCCCAAAACCTGGTGTCACAAGTGCATGAGCATTTACTAAGAAGTACAATAATAATATAACATTTGTCTAGAATGTAAATGAGATATGATAAAATAAGTAGTACGATGGAGACTTTGTGGACTGCGATGCGTAGTCTGGAATGCAGCTCACGTAAAGTCTCCTCAACAGCTGCGCTTATGCGCCAAGATGATCACCAAATTAACCTGTCAGGTCCTGCACATTTAGTGCAGAAGTGCAACATGAGTACGTAAATCAACGCGTACCTAGTAAGTATCTAACCTAACCCCGGAGAACTAGTGATGAAGGGTCGACATCGACACTTACTAGAGGTCCAACAAAGTAATATAATAAAACAATAAGCAGATGTGAAGCACACAACCATAATAGGGTAAATCTGTAAGTTACCTAATCTTTCAACTATTTCTTTTAAAGTATTAATTTTTCGGTCTTGTATTCTACCTCATCAGCTCAGATGTATCAAGTACCAGTAACAAACGGATAAGAAGTACCATGTAAAATGCCAGGCATTAGTGAAAAGATAATCTCATAAATGTTCGGACTACCAGCGATATAATGCACGATTATGCCAAGGTCGTTCGGCCCGATCCAGAATAATGTGTACACTGCCGAGGGTCGAGCGACACGAACCATAGATGCATCTATTATACTGCCGAGACGTTCGTCCCGCTCCACAAGAAAGGAAGGAAGTTATCGAATTATGAGACACGTGCTTACAATACAGTACCTGAGCACAAAAGTATATATAACCTTTATCGTTTCTCAAATAACTAGCCAACAACTCAAGGTGATTAGGCTCGGCCTGGTATACATATATTTATTTCTAAATCAATTTTCATTATAAGTTCAAATAAGTATGCCATCAAAATGAGTCCAATAATTCAATTATAACATGATAAGGTCCTGAGTCTACCCGGACATAAACATGTTTTAGCTACGTACAGACTCTCGTCACCTCATGCGTAGGTAGCACCAACAACTAGTATCACCTAGAAATTACATCACCTAGGAGGGTAGTTTCCCCCTCACAAAGTTAAATAGGAGACTTACCTCGCTCTGAAGTTTCATAACCGGCTCCAGAGCCTCTCTTACACCTCAAACCGATGCCCGTCGATCCAAAACTAGTCAAACAATGTGCAAACCAATGAAATTATACTCTAATACTCATAATAATTAATTCATAACAATTCTCAACTTCGCTCTAAAAACTTATAAAAACAACTCTCACGCCCACGTGCCCGGATTTCGAAATTGTTTGAAGATAAACTTTACCCATAACAATATAAACTCAAATGTATGATGTATTCTCGATTCCATGCCCAATTACGTGGTTGAAATCCAAAAATTATCAAATTCTAGATTTTCTTCAAAATCCCATAATTTTCCATAAATTTCCATGTTAAATCCTTATAGAATCCGTGTAATTAACTTACAATGTGAAGAAATGTCTTACCTCCCAGTTGATGATGAAAATGATTCTCCAAAATTGCTCCCAAAGTCGGCTCCCATGAATAAATGGAGTGAAAAATGAGCAAGGACCCGTCTTAAAATAATTCTGCCCAGCGCTGCTTCGCATCTGCGAACATAGTTTGTGCACATGCGGTCTCACTTTTGCGAGACAAAACTCGCTCCTGCGGAAGTCCCTGGACACCAGCCCATCACACCTACGGAAGGCATTTCGCATCTGCAATGTTGCTTTTGCAACAAAACGATCGCCTCTGCGAAGCCATGCCCAGCTGTCTCTATCCGCTCCTGCGCTCCAGTGGTCGCATCTGCAATAATGCGGGTGCGGAAATTGCTTCACATCTGCGACCTCTGCCAATTCACTTCCAGTCGCTTCTGCGATCCACTGCCTGCTTCTGCGATGAAGATTTCGCAGAAGCGGTTGCACCAGCAACCAGAATTTTCCAGCTTTTCCGTAAGTCCAAAATCTGATCCGTTAACCATCCAGAATCCACCTGAGGCCCAAAACACATTAAGAGATTAGTGAGGCCTCAAATCACGCCAAACAACATCAAAATTATGAATCGATGATTAAAATGCTTTTTTAAACTTTCAAACTTTCAAACTTTAACGAACGCATCCGAACCATATCAAAACTTTCTGGAATGACGCCAAACTTTGCATGCAAGTCACAAATCATGATACAAACCTATTCCAAGGCTCGAAACCCCAAACGGGCATCGATAGGATCAACATCGTCTTCAAAGCAAACTTATGAAATTCTAAAACTTTCAAAAATACCAACTTTCTACAATAAACGTCAAAATGCTCTCGGACCACCCGATATTCAATCCGAACATACGTCCAAATCCGAATTTATCATACAAACATATTGGAACCTTCTAATCCCAATTTTGAGGTTGTTTACTCAAAAGTCAAACCTTAGTTAATTCTTCCAACTTAAAACTTCCGAAATTAGAACTTTCCATCCGAATCAACTCTGAACTTCTTGAAATTCAATTTCGACCACGTACATATCATAAAACATGAAGTGAAGCTACTTAAGGTATCAAACCGCCCAACGACACGCTAGAACTCAAAACATCCGGTCGGATCGTTATAGTGTTCGAGGCTGAATATAAGAAGATAGTCATGGGATTGGTAATTAATGTCATTAATAGCCACTGATATGGGACAATTATTACTAATCATGAATATAGAAATAATCAGTCAAATTTTTGATTATATGCAATTTCCTATTATTGCCTTATCCGTTAAGAATCACTCACATAACAAGCAATCAATGAAATAAATGACAATAACCGACAGGAGCTAAACAAGGCAAACAATTACAAATTATGATACTATTTAAGCCCCATTTTTATAACTTGTATCCCCCTAAAAAGATCTGCTAAATTGAACTCTCCTAGGAAAGTTAATATCTGAGAACGAGAGTGGCTTTGTCAAAGGAAGGTTAATCATTGAAAATATCTTTCTTGCCCAGAAAATTGTTCAAGGCATCAATCACAACAACAAAGGGGGAAACATGATCATCAAATTGGATATGGCAAAGGCTTATGACAGGATGTCCTGAAATTTTCTGATTTCTATTATGAGGAAGTTCGGTTTCTTTAAGAATTGGCTTGATATTCCATTATCATTAATAGAATCAGGAAAGGCTTCTTCACTTCTTCTCACGGGCTCAAGCAAGGGGACCCTTTATCTCCTTCTTTATTCATTATTGGATCTAGATTCTTAAGTAGGCTTCTAAACAAGCTGAATTCTGATGATAATTTCACTCCGTTTAGCATGGACATCAATGGTCCTATTATCAATCATTTATCCTATGCTGATGATATTGTAATCTTCAGTGGGGAAAATAACAGCTCTATCAATCTCATTCATAAACAAGTTAGGAGATATGAAAAAGCTTTGGGCAGAAGGTTAACAATGATAAGAGTTTTTTCATAACAGCTCATAATACAACTCCCAACAGAATTAATACAATGAGGGAGGCTTCTGGTTACATGGACAAGAACTTTCCATTCAACTATCTTGGATGTCCTATATATAGTGGCAGGAAAAATATCAGTTACTTTGATGGTATGCTAGCCAAAATTGTGAAAAAGCTTAATGGTTGGCAAAGCAAAATGCTTTCTTATGGTGGTATGACCATCTTAATTAATCATGTTCTTCATTATCTTCCCATTTATATTCTCTCGGCCATGAACCCTCCTAAAGGAATTTTTAAGCTGATGGAAAGATATTTTGCTAATTTTCTTTCGGGCTTATCTGAAGGAAAAAATAAGTATAATTGGGCATCTTGGAGCAAACTTTGTATAAACTAAAGATGAAGGCGGAGTGAGTGTTGATACCCAATTTTGCCCTCATATTTTTTTTAAATAATATAAATACTTTCAAAATATTATTTTGCATCATTATTTAGTTTACAAAATCTATACAAGTATTTTTCTACAATGTTTCATAATTTTTAGAGCTTTAAATTGATTTTCCTGCATTTATATTACTTGAATAATTTATTAATTACTCCTTTCAATTATTTTGTGATGTCTTAATTACCTAAATTATCATTTGCATCCATAATACATGTTTCATATATTTTTACTTTATTTTATATAATTACATTAGTATTTTTAAAGCTATTTGTATAATTTTGCGGTAATAGCCTATACTCGTACATAATTGCTTTATTTATACCAAAATAGCAGTTTATATTTTTGATAATGCTAAATTATTATTGTTAATCATTTTAGTGCATAAATAATATTTTTATTTATTTATTAAGCATTTTTAGAAATACTTTTGATAAATTTTATGTATTTAAATAGTAGTCCATCTTTAAACCAATTTTCGGACCAATTTTGGCCCAAATCTTTAGCACAACCTTCCATCCCAATCCAAGTAGCCCTTTTAAAATCCGGGCATGACCCGTTTGAAATAATACGCACCAGTCCCTTTAAAATCCTGGCCGTTGATCTTAAGAGATCAACGGCCCACGATTAACCCCCTCTTTTAATTATCCACCCAAACCCTAATCCTCATATTCACTCTACCAAGACGCCCTAAAACATTCTCCACTCCATTCTCTTTCATGAAACCCTAGCCATTTCCCCCTTTAATCCCTCTCCTAATCCCTCTGATAATGGGATTCGATCATTATTTTTCTTACCATGTTTGGAATCGTTTGGTACTGGTTGTCCATTTGTGGTATTACTTAGGTGCTTGCCTAAGTTTGGCAAGCAAGATCTCTTGGGATTGAACCAAAGTGGTTCGAATCTTTGATCTTGGGCGTTATTCCGTCTATATACGCTCAATAAAGAGCGATTTGCACTCTTGGTTCGAGTTTCAGACGATTGAACCCAATTAGGGTTTGAGGCTCTCCATATCCTTTACTGATTTCGATTTGCATGTGATATTCTCTTTCATTATTTGTGCTTAATTGATTATTTTTCATATTTGTTCTTTCAATTTCTACTACTATATAAACCCCTCCCCATTCCCCTTCAAGAGGAGAGATGGGAATCGACATATTTTCACTAAAAAACATTAAGGCTTTGTTCTGCTATTCTCTTGTTATGTATTCTGTTTTTGGCCAGCTGAAAGCCAAGGCCACTAATACTCTGTTATTCAACCTTCTCTTGGTGAAAGTATTGCCCGGAGTTCTTTCGAAGCTCTTGGGAACTTTGACGCATAGAGATTCTGGGTTCTAGTGGAATGTTTGCTCTTTACTGTTATTCGTTTAACTGGTAAGTTACTGGACTTCTGCAATTTCATTTTTATGTGTCTGTGATTCGCATATGTTCTCACTTCTGAAATTCATAGCTTAATACGTTTCTGGACTGCCCTTGTGTGCAATTCTGCTAGCTTTACCTCAGTATTTAATTAGTCTATTGTGTTCAAAACTTGAATGTTTACATTTACTATCTGACATGAGCTTGTTTTCCCATTTTGTTCTGAATCTCTGTAATGGTAATCTTGCCTATGTAGTATGTTTTAAGTCTGTGTTAAGATCTTTATCTACCAACCATGACTAGTTCCCTGTTAATATGTCCCTCAGCATGTTTTTGGCTCACTTCATTCACCACTAATTGCCATAATCTGTGCTGTCCCATCATATCTAATGCATGTTTTGCTGTCTGATGTGAAATTAACATGGTTATTTTATGACACTAGGATATATACTTAGCATAATTTGGACCCTTAGGTTTTCACTTGTTTGGTATTGGGCATCTGTGCATGATAATCTTTGTCAATCCTGCAAACTTGTTCTTTCCTTAACTTTGCCAATATGTGACTGCCTATATGCTAAATGTTGAACTTGTTTCTAAATCTTTACTAAATTTGCTTTTAAATCCTGTGACCTGTTCGATTATCTGCTCTATATGCTCAACTTGACCATGTCTGTTTTAAATTATAAGTGTATCCCTCAATTCCTTCCTCTCAACCTTGGTCCACTCTCATTCACTTGTTACCTATGCTCTCTTAAATTTCTCATTCTTAGCCGACTGAAAGCCAAGGCTACCTAGGCTTTACTGCTGACCTCCCTAGTGTGAGCACTGCTCGGGGTCCATTTGAGGCCCTTGTAAACTCTGACATACTAGGATTTGGGTCCTTAGTCATTCCCTAAAACTTAAACTACCCCCATTCAACCCTTTTTTTCCTATTATATGTTGTACATCTAAGTCGGTTGGTTTAAATGATGCAATGCTTGGCCATATGGTTATATGAATTGACTTTGGGCTCCTCTATGGATTCTGGGGTTGTGTTGGTGAATACGGATCCTTGTTAGAAGTACGGGTATGCTGTGTGAGAATTGCTGAAGGCCCAGACAGTGCTGGGTATTTCATTTGGGCCTATTGTTATTATTTGTATAACATTTATATCTTACTCATTAATGGGCATGTAATACTTTGTATAAACGACTGGGGTGTTAGTAAAGTGGGGAGTAGGTAGATTTCTAATATTTGCATACCAAATGGGTAGATAATATGCCACTCAGTGATTTACTTGTTATATATACGCTATGCAATCACTATGTGTACTATAGAAATTATGTCATTAGGGGAAGCATACACACACGCACATTCTGCTAGCAAACAAGGATTCAAAGTGCTACAATCATGCTTACTGCTACATGCTACTAGAAAATCTGCATATAGGAATAAATGTCATTGATTTCAATTTGCATCAGCATTCACTAGAAATCATGCCTAAGTATTTTGACTACTCCATTTGCCACTGTCACCTAGAAAATATGCGTATAGGATTAAAGTATGACGATAAAATCAGCTCCAAGTGCTGAACATTAGAGATCCTACCTATAGGATATAATTACTCGCCATAATTTGTTAATGTTAAATCGCTCAAACACTATTTCACGTATGCTATTGTTAGAAAGCATGAATAATTCTGGCTTTCCTCTAATAGATTTCATTGTCACTTAGTGATTCACATCTAGACATAGCATCTATAGGTTAAATAACTGGAAATCTGCAATCTCAAATCATCATGCAACAATTGTATAATTATTTGGAGATAAGCAGCGCCTAGTATTTGAAACCGCTTGTATGTTTTAATGCATAGTCACATAGAAATTATGTCTATAGGTCTTAAGGTTCTAATTCTGAAATGGCCTAACATGAAAACCTGTTTCGCGTGCATTTGTTGCTGAAGTGTGGAGGCTAACTTGAGCCCTCAACTACTATATTTGAAGTTCAATATGTGTTTTGTATGTCTCTTAGTTTTGACATTTTGAGCAGCCTAGATAAGGTCTAGAACTACCTAAATAGAGGTCCAAATCCTCCTGGACTATAGGCGTGGGACGGGTAGTGGGTAGAACGCATAGGGCACGATTTAGAATTGAATTAGAACATTTTTAGGTAAACAACGTTAACCTAGTAATCGGGTAGCAGGAGATGATAGTCTGTGCCCGCTAAATAATATGAGTAACTCCCTACCATAAGGGAGTTGCGAAATATTATTTATGTTGCACGGGGTGATCCTTTAGGCTAAAAAAACTTAGAACCCCTCCCCTCCTTTTTTCTTTCTATGTCTACTGTTAGAATTAGAATAGTTGTATCTATATATTCGTATTAAAACTTTTGTAATAAAATTCTTTGACCTTTATATTCCATTTTCTTATTTGATCACTTAGACTAATCCACATAATTTTAAGTTTGGCCAGGACCCACAGTCGTGGACTTCGAAGAGTGCCTAACACCTTCTCTTTGAGGTAGTTTGAGCCCTTACCCGATCTTTGGTGGCGTTGACTAGTCAAACAGAGTTATCCGCACAATAGGTTCCCTAACGCACCTTAAAATTCGTTAGGTGGCGACTCTTCTTCTTTTAGCACTATATCTCCCATCCAAAAGAGTTGTCTCACGTCGAGGCCCGCTTTCGCGAGAAAATGGGGGCGCGACAGCATGGCGACTCTGCTGGGAATACTTAGGCTCTTACCATAATGAACTTGGCTTATGTGGATTATTTTCTTTGTTATAACATGCACACCCTTTCCTTTCTCCACTTTTATTTGTTTAAATTTGTTTTAACATGCAAATCCCTTCCCCATTATTTGCTATGTCTGCTTTTCATTTGACTGCGATATCATGCCTCTCCCATCCGTACTCCCTTACTTGCTTTATTATATTCTCGCATATATTCCATGAACTAACATCTCCCTTTGTCTTTCTTTCTTATGCTTTTTATATTTGAACTTATTGCCGTATTTGCTGCTTTTACATATTTATCATGCAAATACTTGACAACGTGTTATTATCTCTGCATAAAGCATACTCCACATCATACTCCACCCGTGCCAATTATCAACATAGTGGCACTTGATGAGTGTTTGCGCTTTTCCAGAATTACCCTTTCGGAAAGGCTTATTTGCGGTAGACTAGTCGATCAGCGGTGCAGTCGACGGTCCTGTGCCTTTTCCTCTGAAGTTGTCCACTTGAGAGTACCAGTCTAGACCATTCTAGAAACCTTACTTCACCATTAAATGTACATGCATCATGTTAAACCTAGCACGGGTTATGACGTTGTTAACATAATATCTCGCTAAGATAAGCCTTGTCCAAAGTTCGATGGGATTTCCACAATCCCAATGGATACTACCATGTTATGTGCATCACTTGGAGAAAATGTGCCAATATGTTGATCATTATTGGGTAAATGGTCGAATTTGGAGGGGGAGAGAGCTGACTCTATTTGCTTGCAGAAAATGAAGCACGAAGTCCCAATCGACATGGTTCAAAACATCCCACCTCTGCTACTTGATTGGTAGAAAAATCTCGCGCCTTGCGACACGAATCATATGAGAAGGGTCCTTGGTAATTTGCCGTCCTTGCTAGACATCCGACCAAATAGGGCATTGATTGAGGTCTCTACCATATTCTGGGATGAGAAAAGGGTCGTCTTCCGCTTTGGTGACGTAGAAATGACTCCTCTCCTAGAAGAAATAGGAGGCTTCACTGAGTTGCGATGGGATAGTCCAGGGTTATTAGTGCCAGAGAATCGCACCCTTAGCGATTTTCTAAAAATGCTAGGTTTCAAGAAGAATGATGAGTTGCTTTGTTTGAGGAAGTTATACATCCCATTTGAATTCCTTTATGAGCGTTACGGGCACAGTAAGTGATATCGTCTTCATCATGAGGAACTTGCCATTACCTCATTAGGTTGGACGCACCACCAAGTTTATGTATTCATCATTCGCTTCTTGGGTTTGTTGATATTTTCAATGAAAGGGGGAAGGATTCATACTAGTTTAGCTATGGTTGCAAGAACTTTAATGGAAGGCATCGAGGGGCAAACCTACACCATTATCCCTATGATCCTAGCTGAACTGTACCGCGCTGTAGATCGGTGAAAGCAGGGGTTCAGACATTTCGAAGGTTGTAATCTATTATTGCAAGTCTAGTTATTGGAACACTTTCAGAGGGGAAAATACTGCCAAGAGCTTCTGCGATGACTGTTGAATGACTACATAGCTTACCATCACCCAAAGAAAATGACATTCATCCCAAATAGGTTTGCACAGCCCGGAGGTGCTGTAAATTGGGTGCGTTTCTTCAGCAATCTAACAGACGAGAAGGTACATTGGATGTTTGAGTGGTTTCCCAGTAGCGAGTTCATCATCAGGTCGAGGGATACTACTCATTTGGTATTGATCGGGTTGCGAGGCATTTATCTTTATGCTTCTATAAGGGTAATAAGACAAGCAGGAAGAAAACATGTCATACCTCGGGTTTCCAACATGGTCGAGTACAAGGTAGATTTCAAAGGGGACATCATTCCTTTCAAGTTCGAGGCGCAACATATGTGGAACCAGAAGGTCATTGTGGAAAGGGGGACTATCAAGCCAGAAATATACCATACCGGACATGTATATTTCTATCCATCATGGTTGGTAGATGATATAGCGGGAGACATCAAGCCAGGGATCAATTTGGAAAATAGGATCATTGATGATGCTGCCGAGGCACAGGTCAAGTATAGAAGGCTTTGCAAAAGGGTTTTTGAATATGAAGCTGGACATTTGGAACAACATAAAGTGGACATGGAGGCAATTAATGAATGGAAGGAAATCACCACTAAGTCCACCGAGAGATTGGAATATTTGGAGCAAGGGTTGATGGAGTTTGAGGGAAAGATGAGGAAGAGGCTTTCAGATTGTCAAAACACGGATGGCAATGAAGGAGGGCATCTAGCAAAGGCTTACCTATTGTTAGATATGCGCGACCTGGGGAACCTGATTGACGGAGTCAAGAGAGCCAAGCATGGAGAAGGTCCCTCAGGGACCAAATAGATTTAGCAAATGATGTTCTTTACTATTTTCTAGTTTAGTTTAGATTTCGATTGTAATAAGGCTAAACGTCATTATTAACTTCATTATTATTGTTAATTTAGTAAAAGTTTGGCTAGTTTTATATTAATGAAATGACACAATATTGACATCAATTTTCTCCGAGTCTATGTGTCGCTTAGGCCTACCTCGGGCACAATGAGGTCCCCAATTAGGACGCGAATTATTGCATGATTTTTCGGAATATGTTTAAATACTACAAGCATTCTTTCAAATATCCCTACTGACGTGGTTATCTTTGTTTGTTTTTCTTTCTTTTGATTATTCCCATTCCCCAAGGTTGGTTCGTGCATACTGGCATCATCTGCATATCACACTAGATCCAGAGGTCCTCCACCTCATCCTCCACCAAGTGATCTTAAAGGAAGAAGCAAGGGGAAAGGAAAAGTGGATGATCTGAGCGGTATCAGAAAATACAATGCTACTATAGTAGAAAACGTTGAAACTTCAGATGGCCAAAGTATTCCAGCACAGAACGAATTGGTCTTACGCCTGGAACAGAAAATCCTGGAGCTACAAGGAGAACTTGAGCAGGTCCGAAACTTGGCAAATCTTTCCCTCACCCTAAACGTCCATGATATTAGCCAACAAAATGCAAATACCCAAAACCCGGCACCACCCCAAAACATGCAAAATCAAAATCCACCGCCGAAGCCTCCCGCACCACACCAATACACCACAGCTCTTCAGAACCGCAACCCTCCACCAGTACCTACTCCACAACAACACCACCATCATCCGACTCAGTACCCACAAACCACCATTTATCATGCTCCCCATAACGCGCCACAACTTACTCTTGATCCCCAAAACTCAACCAATGACCATCCTTATGCCCAGATTCCCAGAGTTTACCAAAGTAATCACATATATGTGGAAACTTTACCCTGTACCCCACAATAAACCCTATATATACCGGAATCAACCGAGAAGGACCTGCTCATCAAGAACATGGCGGAAGAACTCAAGAAGCTCACTGGCATAGTTCAGAGCGTCGAAGGTGGTAAGGGCATTGAAGGTTTGAATTATGAGGACTTGTGCATTCAACCAGATGTGGAACTGCCGGAGGGTTACAAACCTCCCAAGTTCTAAATGTTCGATGGAACTGGTGATCCGAAGGTACATCTAAGGACATATTATGACAAACTTATAGGAGTGGGCAAAGATGAACGAATCTGTATAAAGCTATTCATGAGAAGCCTCATAGGAGATGCTTTGTCGTGGTACATCAGTCAAAACCCGAAGAAGTGGGGTAATTGGGTGAGCATGGCGTCAGAGTTTATGGATAGATTCAGGTTCAACACAAAAAATACACCCGATGATTTCTACATTCAAAATCTCAAGAAGAAACCAACAGAAACTTTCCCTGAGTATGCTACTCGGTGGAGATCCGAAGCTGCAAAGGTAAGGCCAACGCTTGAAGAAGAAAAAAATGAATAAGTTCTTCGTCAAAGCTCAAGACCCGCAGTACTATGAAAGGCTGATGGTTATTGAAAATTATAAATTCTCTGACATCATCAAGCTGTGAGAAAGAATAGAAGAAGGAATTAAGAGTGGAATGATGACAAATTTCGAAGCACTACAGGCCACAAATAAAGTTTTGCAGTCAGGAGGTATCTCTAAGAAGAAAGAAGTGGGTGTTGTAATGGTGGCCCAGGGTCCTAAGTATCCTCTCACATACCAAACACCTCCACCCATATACCATCCCTCACCCCCCAGATATCAACAACTTGCCATCACCTACCACGCCTATAACACCCAACCCGCATATTATCACTCACCAAAACCCGCCCACCAAAATTACCAAAAACTAAGACCAAACTTCGACCGTAGACTACCCAGACAATACACTCCAATCGCTGAACCTATAAACCAACTGTATGAGAGACTGAAGGCTACAGGTTATGTCACTCTCATTTCCTCCGTTTCTATGGAAAACTCTTCTCAGTGGATTAACCCAAACAAGACGTGTGCCTATTATTCAGGCATGAAGGGCCATACCATTGATGAGTGTCGCACTCTGAAGGAAAAGATTCAGACATTGATCGACACCGAGGTCATACAGGAAAAAGAAGATGCACCCAATGTTCGTAATAATCCTCTTCCGAATCACAGAGGTGAGAGAGTGAATGTGATAGAGACCGATGAGGAATGGGATCCAGAAGGGTCAATTTGACTCATTCGGGAGGGGGATGATCCTAAAACACCTCCAGTCACCCTCACGCCCATTGTGGTACAAACCCAAGCACCGCTTGAAGTCGAGCTAACCGTACCAACACTGTTTGAAGTTGAGGTAACCCCACCCTTCACTTACAAGTCTGATGCTATACCATGGGATTATGTTGCGGAAGCAAGAAGGAAAGGAAAAGAAAAAATGGAAGAAACAGGTACAACACAAGGCATGACCAGAACTGGTAGGGTTTATACACCTGAGCACTTGGGAGGAACAAGCAAGGAAGCTGCATCTAAACCGCCTGTCATTGAAACTGGCCCTAACGACCTTTGGAGAAAAGTGCAAGCAAGAGAATACTTTATGGTTGATCATTTGAACAAAACTCCCGCTCAGATATCTATCTTGTCACTGCTACAAAACTATGAGACACATAGGAATGGCCTGATGAAGGTACTGAGTGAAGCCTATGTACCCACCAACATCACTAGTGGGGAAATGGCCAACATGGTCGGGAAAGTACTGGAAAGCCATAAAATCACCTTTCATAAAGACGAGCTGCCACCAGAAGGACTAAGTCACAACATGGCACTACATATCACAGTGTAATTTGAAGATAAATTCATCGCCAGGGTCCTGATAGATGGGGGTTCGAGTCTCAATATATGTCCAGTGACCACTCTGAAGAGATTGGGTAAAGGCCTGTACGAGATATGAGCAGAAAGCATGAATGCAAAGGCATTTGATGGATCTCAAAGAGCCACAATCAGAGAAATCAACCTCAGCCTACAGATGGGCCCAACCTGGTTTAATATTGAGTTTCAAGTGCTGGATATATCTGCTACCTACAATGTATTGTTGGGACGACCCTGGATACATGTCGCTGGGATGGTGGCCTCTACTCTGTATCAGGCCGTGAAGTTTAAATGGAACCACTAGGAGGTGAACATCCACAAAGACAGAAGTAATCTGATTTATACCAATCAGACTGTTTCGGTAATCGAGAATAGGAAGAAGTTAGGTGGATAAATATACCATCACATTGAGCGCGTCAACGCAATTGAAAAGGACAAATGGTAGAGCAACAAGATAGAAAGCATAATGCTACGGAAAGGGTATGAACCTGGCAAGGGTCTCGGCAAAAACCTCCAAGGGATCACCAAACCGGTACAGCCAAAGCATCATGGTACAACTTTCGGACTTGGGTACGGACATACTTGGCAAGAGTGCCAGGATTGGTCGCCACCATGATGCTGTCCTTATTGTCCGTTGGAATAACCGGTACCACATTTGTACCAGACATTTCATCAAGATGACATGATATAGGAATCTGAGGAAGATAAAGCCTTAGCTGGCATAAGAAAGTTGTTTCTGGATGACGAAGACATGGATTGCAGTGTGATAGTTGAGGAGGAGGAGGAGGAAGAAGAAGACCTTACCATTCAGACCATTGAAAAAGGAGTTGCTCTCAAGAATTGGACTGCTGCACCATCCCGGGCCCGTCGAGTTCCTGGGTAGCCTGGAAATTAGCATCAATTATTTTAAAGCAATCTTTTGAGCATCTAAGATATTTTCAGTATTTTGTTTTGAAATAATTGCTCGAATCATCGAGCCGTACTTGTTGACGTTTTTCAAATTTTAGTAATGCCTTGCTATTTCTTTTTTATTGCCATTCTTTACAGCATTATTATTACCTATCCCTATGAACCCACGACTGTGACATGTAATGAAGCAACGCAACATAAGGATAATGATCCAGAGGATCGGGAAGACGACATAATACCTAAGGTAATTGTCAGAGAAGTGGAAAACTTTGAAAACAATCCTAAGTCTAATTTGGACGAGACTGAGACAGTTAACTTAGGGGACTCCGAAATGGTCAAGGAAACACGTATAAGCATTCACCTATCACCATCAGAGACAGAAGAGTATGTCTGATTCCTAAAAGAGTATGCGGATATCTTTGCATGGTCCTACGATGATATGACTGGTTTGAGCACATCTATAGTGGCTCACAAGCTATCTACCAATCCCATGTGTCCACCGGTAAAACAGAAGCTCAGAAAATTCAAGTCGGATATGAGTTTGAAGATAAAAGAGGAGGTCACCAAGCAAATCCAAGCCAAGGTTCTCAAAGTGGTTGAATATCCGACTTGGTTGGCCAACATTGTGCCGGTTCCGAAGAAAGATGGGAAAGTCAGAGTGTGTGTTGATTACTGAGATTTAAACAGGGCGAGTCCCAAAGATGATTTCCCATTGTCCAATATACACATACTGATTGACAATTGTGCCAAGCATGAACTCCAGTCCTTTGTGGATTGTTTCGCGGGATATCATCAAATCTGGATAGATGAAAAGGATGCCGAAAAGATAGCCTTTATCACACCATAGGGAATATACTGCTATAAAATGATGTCGTTTGGTTTGAAGAATGCTGGAGCCACTTACATAAGAGCCATGACAACCATTTTCCACGACATAATACACAAGGAAATAGAGGTATATGTGGATGACATCATCATCAAATCCAGAAGAAGCACAGATCATATAGCATACTTGAGGAAATTCTTTGATCGACTTCGAAGGTACAATATGAAACTGAATCCTGCAAAGTGTGCCTTCAGACTCCCTGCTGAAAAATTGCTAGGATTCATCGTCAGTCGTCGAGGGATTGAATTGGACCCATCAAAGATCAAAGATATCTAGGACTTGCCACCGCCAAAGAATAAAAAAGATGTGATGAGCTTCTTAGGGCGTCTCAACTACATCGGCCGTTTCATAGCACAATCAACCGTGATTTGTGACCCGATCTTTAAAATGCTGAAGAAAGATGTTGCAACAAGCTGGACTGAAGAATGTCAGAAAGCCTTCGACAAAATCAAGGAGTATTTATCCAAACCGCCCATTCTAGTCCCACCAGAGCCAGGAAAACTACTGTTGCTTTATTTGTCTGTACTGGATGGAGCTTTCAGTTGTGTTTTCGGACAACATGATGAAACTGGAAGAAAGGAGCAGGCAATATATTATTTGAGCAAGAAATTCACACCTTTTGAAGCCTGGTACTCTTTACTGGAGCGCACCTGCTGCGCTTTAACATGGATAGCTCAAAAGTTAAGGTATTATTTCTGTGCACACACCACATATCTCATATCAAGGATGGATATGCTGAAATACGTCTTCCAGAAACCCATGCCTACGGGAGAGTTAGCAAAATGGTAGTATTACTGAGTGAATTCGACATCATCTATATAACTTGGAAGGCGGTAAAAGGGAGAGCATTGGCAGAAAATCCTGTGGACGGAGAATACGAACCATCGAAAATGTATTTTCTTGACGAAGAGGTATCATTCATAGGAGAAGATATCACCGAAGCATATGATGGTTGGAGAATGTTCTTTGATGGAGCTGCAAACTTCTAAAGAGTGGGTATCGGAGTTGTCTTAGTGTCAGAAACTGGCCAACACTATCCAGTATCTGCAAAACTCAGGTTTCCATATACCAACAATATGGCCGAATATGAGGGTTGCATCTTAGGACTCAGGTTGGCCATTGACATGAATGTTCAGGAGTTGGTGGTGATTGGAGATTCCGATCTTTTGGTGCATCAGGTTTTAGGAGAATGGGCTACCAAGAACACCAAAATATTACCATATATGTACTGTGTACAAGAGCTGATCAAGAGGTTTACTAAGATAGAGTTTAAACATGTTCCGAGGATTCAAAATGAGTTCGCAGATGCATTGGCCACTTTGTCTTCCATGATACAACACCCAGACAAGAACTTCATCGATCATATCCCAATAGGAATTCATAAACAACCGGCTTATTGTGCTCATGTTGAAGAAGAAAGTGATGGGAATCCTTGGTTCCACGACATCAAAAACTACTTGGCAAAGGGAGAGTATCCGGAACATGCAACTCATACTCAGAAGCGCACACTTCGAAGGTTAGCCAACAATTTGTTTCAAAGCGAAGGAATTCTGTACAGAAGAACTCCAGACCTGGGATTATTACGGTGTGTCGACGCCAAGGAAGCATCCAGATTGCTCGAGGACATATATGACGGAACCTGCGGACCGCACATGAATGGCTTTGTCTTAGCCAAGAAAATACTAAGAGCAGGATATTTTTGGATGACTATGGAAACAGATTGCATCTAGTATGTCCAGAAGTGTCACCAGTGCCAGATACATGCTGACATGATACAAGTGCCACCCAATGAACTCAATGCAACAAGTGCACCCTGGCCTTTCTCTGCTTAGGGCATGAATGTCATCGGTCCAATCGAACCCGCTGCTTCAAATGGGCATAGGTTCATTCTAGTGGCCATAGATTATTTCACAAAGTGGGTTGAGGCCGCATCTTACAAAGCTGTAACTAAGAAGGTCGTCACAGATTTTGTTCGGGATCGCATTGTTTGTCAGTATGGAGTACCAGAGTCAATCATCACCGACAACACCGCCAATCTCAACAGTGATTTAATGAAGGCCATGCGTGAAACTTTCAAGATCAAGCATAAGAACTCCACACCATACATGATGCAGATGAATGGAGCTATAGAAGCCGCCAACAAAAACATCAAGAAAATACTAAGGAAAATGGTATATAATTACAAATAATGGCATGAGAAGATGCCCTTTGCTCAGATCGGGTATCGTACCACGGTTCGCACGTCAACTGGGGCAACTCCTTACCTACTGGTCTACGGTAGGTTATCCCTACCAAAGTAGAAATCCCTTCTCTAAGAATCATACAAGAAGCTGAGCTCAGCGACCCAGAATGGGTACAAAGACGCTATGAAAAACTGGCCCTCATTGATAGAAAGAGAATGAATGCAGTATGTCACGGTCAACCCTACCAGAACAGAATGGCTAGAGCTTTCAACAAAAAGGTCAGACCAAGGTAATTCACATCGGGGCAGTTGGTGCTAAAGCGAATTTTCCCGAAGCTAAAAGGAAATTTTCACCCCAATTGGCAAGGTCCCTATATGGTTCATCGAGTATTAACAGGAGGAGCACTTATACTTGTAGAAATGGACGGAGAGATTTGGCCAAAGCCTATTAACTCAGACGCAGTCAAGAGATACTATGTTTAGGATTGTTTACATTTCTTCATTTGATGTAACTGAACTACGCTTGACCTGATTTTTGTTTAAGAGGGGATACGTAGGCAGCCCTGTGGGTTTGGTCACATCTTAATAAAAGCTTCATTTTCTCTACGATCAGAAACTGGGGCAAGATCGCAAGTTCAACCAACTTCGTCATATGCGGAACAACCAAAAGTATTGTCAGAAGTATGCATTTAAACTGGGGCAGAATTTTGAGGGGGAGGCAAGGAGGTCGCAATGTCTCTAAAATGTGTCACAGTCACCGGTTCATATAAATTATTTGATATCGCATGCTACTACATTTCAAATAACTATATTTATCAAATACATTGCATATTTTTTCGAAAATTCTGTTTCTATGACACCCAGATGTTGCCCAGGGTAACTTAAACGGGATCCCAAGACATGAGCAAAGGCCGAGCAAGAAGACAAAAGAACAAACCAACCTTCCCCCCCACAAAATTCACGATTTTTCTTTGGACGCAGGCATGATAAAACAACATTATCTGCAGATACATCAAGTCACTACCTTCATGGCGACAAATTGCCTAGCACAAACACCTCCAGCTAAGAAATACTTTACTTTCTCACCGCCTTCTCATCATTTGCACGAGGTTAAGCTCTACCTCCTCTTCTTACATGAGTCTAAGCATTGCCTCCCCAATTGCATAAGGCTAAGCACCGCTTTTCCCCGCATGAGACTAAGCATTGTCTCTTCTTCTTGCTTGAGGCTAAGCATTGCCTACCTAATTGCATAAGACTAAGCACTGCCTTTCCTACAAGAGACTAAGCATTGTCTCCTCTTTCTGCTGTGGCTAAGAATTGCCTCCCTAATTGCATAAGGCTAAGCACTGCCTTTCCCTGCAAGAGACTAAGCATTGTCTCCTCTTCCTGCATGAGGCTAAGCATTGCCTCCCTAATTGTATAAGGCTAAGCACTGCCTTTCCCTGCAATAGACTAAGCATTGTCTCCTCTTCCTGCATGAGGCTAAGCATCGCCTCCCTAATTGCATAAGGCTAAGCACTGCCTTTTCCTGCATGAGACTAAGCATTTTCTCCCCTTCCTGCATGAGACTAAGCATTGTTTCCTGTTTCTGTATGAGGTTAAGCATTTCCTCCCTAATTGCATAAGGCTAAGCATTGCCTTTTCCTTGCATAAGACTAAAAACTATCTCCACTACGCTACCTAAGACTTAGCACTTTCTCTTTGGTCACCTAGTGCTAAGCGTTGCCCTCATCTCACACAAGACTAAGCCTTGTCTTGTCTCGTCCTTGCATATGACCAAGCATCATATCTTTGCATTTCATGGGCTGAAACATCGCCATTTTTTCCAAAGGCGTCATAGTCCGAAGGCATCATCCTCATAGCCGGGAGACACCATTCCATGGCCTGAGGACCTCTCAAAATTACACATCATTATTTAAAGGCGTCATAGCCCGAGGCACCATCATCATGGCCGGAGGACACCATTTGATGGTCTTCGAATCCCTTATCATACGCTTCATGGCCCAGGACGTCATGGTCTAAGGACATCATCCTCACCATCCAAAGACAACCTTCACGGTCCAAAGGAAATTTGCATCACATTTAAATTCTCACAATAACCCATATATATAAATATGAATATACCGTGTTTTAAGTTTTGCAGGTGATCCAGGAAGTAACCGTTCTACAAACGGAAGCAATCTTCGCTCCAGTTTTCGTTCACAACGTTCACATCCTTCAATTGTTTCAAACGTAACCAACCACCAATAATTTCCTACCCTTTACACTATGACCGTTCAAATATCTGCTTTGTGATACACCCATAACGTTTCAAATTCACATTCATGACTTCGCATAAATTCATCCGATACTATCCAACCCAAAAGAACCCTTTCCGAAACACACGACCATTCTTATAACAACTCCATCGGTTTCGTTCACCGTTGGATCCAGAACTACACACGGCCTGATTCCCATAATAG
>AWOL01S0008865.1:9117-60364 GCA_000715115.1 Nicotiana otophora
GGGGGATTTCCTTTTTCTTGGTTACCATGATTTCGCGTCCACCTTATTTATTTTTAATTTTTATTTCATGCTCACCTTATCTTTTGTTTTTATTTATTCCAAATTTTGTTATTGGTGCCAAGAGTCAGCTACGAAGATTTACAATTATGGCCTCCGCCGGGTTTGATCAAGGAGGGGGAGGGGTTGGGAAGTAAAGTTATGATGATGATAGAGTAACGTCTTATAAATTGATGTTGAGATATCTATTCAACCTACGTACCTTAATCACCAACTATCTCTTCAACAATCACTCTCTAGGTAAGTAAGCTATGTTGTGTGCCAATTTTGATGATGTACAAATTATTTTGATGTCCTTTTGAGATCAGCTGAAAAGGGAAACTTAAGGATCTCCAACAAAATTTATTCCCTTTAAAATAAATTTATAGATCACTAGTGAAGAAAAAGAAGGTAAATCAAGATAGATGCTGTTTATTTCAATTTATTGCGTAATTAGTCATTGACATATTAATTTTATGTTAGATTTAAATTTTATACGCTAACAATGCAATAATTTTGCACCATTACTGTATTACATACTATAGTAGGTTAGTTATTACTATTTTTTATCATGTTATCAATTAATATTCATTATAAAGATTTACATGTAATTATCGTATAAATAATCTAATTATATAAAAAAATTATCTCATCTATAGTGCACAGAAATTACTCTTAATCAAATACTGTCATATAAGGTGTTGAAATAAAGAAATTACTAAAAGTTTCACGCTTGTTTTAAATTGCTTTCCGTTTCCTTTTCATATTCATTATCTTGGTTCAGTAGTCATCAACCATCAAGGTTTTATTAACTTGTGCTAGGCTGCTAGCTAGTAGCAGAGGCCATATGTGTCATCTTGAAATCTCATTAAATAATTCAAATACGCTATCTTCTTCCCTGCATTAAAATAGACTTTTTTAAAGTTTCATTTGTCAAATGAAGGAAGTAAGATAAACTAATGCTAGTACTAATACTTAGTAGAAGAAATAATTAGTTGAGTGAAAAAGGAAACGAGCAAGAAGAACGACCTTTTCTCCCCTTTTCCTCCCCCTATTTCTTTCTTGTGTTTAATTTTCTCCCTCTGGATTAACGATTAAGCTACGAATTTCTCTAAGGTAGTTTAAATTTGAAAGAATTAAAAATATTCTCCGACAAAGAATGTTTAATATATATTATATACTTTTAAAACCTAACATTTTACCTATAAATACAATATAATTTCACGACGAAGAGTGATAGGTTATCCTTATAAGATTAATAACTTGAAAATGAGGTAGATTATTCGATACTAAAAAATATACTGATTTTGTATAAAAAAATATATATCTACTGTAAATAAATAATTCTATAATAAAAAACCATCACAGCAGCTCCATCGTTATTTAAAAAGTATACTCTATTCCTCTTTCCAGAAGGCGATTGCAGAGACAACAATCACTGCAACACATAGAGTAACAAAGAGAGACAGAGACAGAGAAAGAAAGAGAAACAACAGACAGAGAGAAGAATTTGTTCATTTGTTAAGGATGCTTTGGTTTTGAAATCCCACAGAAGCGAAAACGATATCTGAGAGCTGCCTTTGCAATCTTTATTTCCGACTTGCACCTCCATGAGGTAATTGTGCTTAATTACTTGGATAAACTGAATTTTTCTTTCAAAATAAAAATTTGAAAAAGAAAAAGTCCTTTCTTTCATTATCTCTCTTTGCATACTTTTTTTATATTTTCCTCACTCCTAATTATAGTTGTATCCATGATCTCTCTCACAATATATAAATGAAATAACTGTGTCACAAACGTTTATTTGTTTGTACTATCTTATGCTCGATCCACGGTAGAGGAGCAGCCAATTACTGCGAAAGAAGTAGGTGGGTTAATTTACCGCGATGGTGGAGGAGAAAGAGATGATTAGATGAGATGTTCACACACTTTAACAAATCTAAGACGGTCCATAATACAGTTCAGCTCCCAAAAAATTCCGTTTCTTTGGATAATTCTATGTCTCAAGATTATCATCACCAAGGTCTTTTTAGTTTCTCGAGTGTATTCGAGAAACCTCAAAACGAACAACAACAACACATCGCTCACCAGATCCGACAGGAAAAATTAAGAGTAGAAGGGTTCAATCCGCCACCGCCCTTGGTGGCTATTGAAGAAGAACAATCAAGTGGACTTCAAGTTTATGGGACCGCTGGAATGTTGTCTGAAATGTTCAATTTCCCTCCCGGAACAACCACAGCCACGGCAACTGAGTTGCTTCAAAATCAATTAACTCAATGTTATAGACACCCGAATCAACGGCCACAGCAACAGCTACCTCGGACAACCAACCTAGGAAGTGAGTGGTTCAGTAACCGACAAGGGATGGTAGTTGGTGGAAGTTTGCAGGTACCAAGTGAATCAATTGATAATTTGAAGGTATTGAATGACCGTGATAATATAACTGCTCATTATCAGTGTCAGCACAACCAGATATCAAGTATAAATGCGGCGGAGTCAGCCATGAATCTTTTCACTATGAATCCACAGCCAAGGTCACCCTCACCATCTTCTTCACATCCTACTACTACAACTCTTCAAGGGTTTCCTAATGCAGGAGGAGGGCATTTCGGTCAATTCATATGTGGAGGAGCAAGTAACACTGGGAACCGCTTTACTAATGAAATCGGAGGGGTAAATGTAATTGAAGGGCAAGGTCTTTCATTGTCCTTGTCATCTTTACAACATTTAGAAGCAGCCAAAGTAGAGGATCAATCAAGAATGAGTGGGGAAGAAATGTTGTTTTTCAATCAAGGAGCAAGTCAAAATCATCTCCATCATCAAGTTCATGTTGGTTTTGGATCTTCACTAGGACTAGTGAATGTATTGAGAAATTCCAAGTATGCCAAAGCTGCACAAGAGTTGTTGGAAGAGTTTTGTAGTGTTGGGAGAAGCCAATTATTCAAGAAGAACAAAGTTTCCAGGAATAACAACACAACAACAAGCTCTAACCCTAATTCTAATAACCCTAGTCGCAGTAATAATCATAATACTAATTCATCTTCTTCAAAGGATCTCCCTCCTTTGTCAGCTGCAGATAGGATTGAGCATCAGAGAAGGAAGATCAAACTTTTGTCCATGTTTGATGAGGCATGTACAACCTCTCTCTCTCTCTCTCTCTCTCTCTCTCTCTCTAGAGGGTCAATGGCCAATGATTGTTGTTTGTTTAGTACGGCAGTTGGGAGGAATATTTTATAGAGGAGAATATAGAAAGCCGGCTAGAGAAATAAGTATTGTAATGTCCATAGATTGAGTTGGTTGAGTTTGATTTCATTTCATTTTAATTTAGAAATGAGTATTTGAACATAAGATTTTGGTTTTAGTGAGAGTGTTAAAAAATCCAGTGATAAAATTAGCTTGCACTCTACCATCATGCTAAATCCTTCTGCAAGAATATGTTAGAACTCCAGCAGAAATTACGCGTAGATGTAATATCAATGTACATTTTTATTTATTTGAGACGGTCATATTTCAATACAGACAAAGGGATGCTACTTGCTATGATAATATAATTAACTTCATTTTGTTTTTGAAAATATTTATGATACATTATAGTACTAGTATTACCTGTTGGTAGTATTGAAAGAATGCTAAGCGAAGACACAGGCAAGTGGCAACAAACACACATACGATATTCACTCTTCACAACAACAATCATTTAAATGTACTATTGTTCACATATACTATCAGCTTTCTACCTTTTCTGTCATTTATGTAGTAGTAGCTATGATCTTCCTTTCTTTTGTTTTCTCTTATTTTTCCCATAAATATTTTATTTACAAATGAAGATATTCTTCTTACTTATATGTAGGTCACAAATTTAGTAGGATCGGTGTAGTTTTCTTTTTGAGGAAATGACTTCCCAGCTGCAACTTATGTTATTCAACTAATTAGACCAACTTTATTTTTCTGTTGTTTGTTAAGTTCTCTTTTTCTTTACTTTCTTTTGTTGTTATAACTTTATTTTCCATGTTATTGTATCATGTTTTATTATAAACAGATATCTATTAATCTGAGTACATAATTTAACGCTCTACAATTATTACGAGCAGGTGGACAAAAGATACAACCACTATTGCGAACAAATGCAGATGGTAGTAAACTCATTTGATCTAGTGATGGGTTTTGGAGCAGCAGCTCCATACACAGCACTTGCACAGAAAGCCATGTCTCGGCATTTCAAGTGTCTAAAAGATGCGATAGCAGCGCAATTGAAGCACAGCTGTGTGTTGCTGGGAGAAAAAGACGCCACCACTTCGGGATTGACTAAAGGAGAAACTCCGAGGCTTAAGCTGCTCGAAAAAAGCTTAAGACAGCAGCAAACGGCATTTCATCAAATGGGAATGATGGATGCAGAAACTTGGAGACCACAAAGAGGCTTGCCTGAACGCTCTGTCACCATTTTAAGAGCTTGGCTTTTCGAGCATTTCCTCCATCCGTACGTTTTGCTTTCTCACTTTAATTACTGTCCTTTGGTTACAAGGATAAAGGATAATAATTTCTGAATAAAATCTGAGATTATTTTATGTTGCACTTTAATTTTGACACTGATATAAATAACTAATACTCCTAGTATACATAATATAAAATCAAAAATAAAATGGGCATTTAATGCAGAAACAAAAGTTAATGACGAAAGTTGCCCAGATCCCATGATCATGGCATTATGAACAGACAAAATGAATTTTCGTGCAATCAACTTTTATTAGTCTAAAACGCATTTCCAACACTACCAGAGTTTTTTTCCCTTTCTTAATTTGCAGTCAGTGTTTAAAGGCCTGCTGGAATTCAGCCCTTTCTTCAAAGTTTAAAGAAATAAAAATTTACCTCTACTTTTTTGTGTGCAAGCACCACTTTTACCCTCTTGCAATCCAATACACTTATAGTGTTTCTCGCTGACCTAGGCATGCATATGAACATGGGAAAGAAAGTGACATATGATAATGTTTTAATTTAAAAAAAAAAAGGATTTTGTCGCATAAAATATATATATGTATTATAGATAGTAGACCAAATTAATTATGAACATACCATGTATATATAGTTAAATTACCAGAGTATTAAAACGGAAGAGTAGAGATGTCAAATCTTAAAATGAATTATTAGTAAAATGAAAAGAATATTTTATAGTAATAGAATGAAACGAAAGAAAGTACAATGTTAATTAAGCGGATATGCATGGTAATTAATAACAATAGTATGACAAAAGTAATAGTAGAATCTATCTATCTATGTAACGAATGAATGCTATGAAAAAAGATGAGAGAGTTGTCTTCTCGCTTTACTTCTGCTTTTGCCAGAGCTACTGCCTACTGGTGGTGATGTTCGTCTTTCCTTTTTTTCGATATTGACGCCACCACTATACAGAAAAAAGAAAGCAAAAAGTGTCAATTCTTATCTACGGATAAGGAAAGCAATTCCATCTCTTTATACGGTTTAAGTAAGGGACTCTGATATCATTTTTCTACTTACTTTTTACTCAGGTACCCAAGTGATGCAGATAAGCATCTGTTAGCACGACAGACTGGTCTCTCCAGAAACCAGGTTTGCCCCCTCTACTCTAAATCCTCTTTTTTTGTTCTCCTTAACATCTTTCTTACTAGCTCAAGATATTCATAAGCTGCATGAAAATTAAACTACATTGTTAGAATTTATAAAAAGTGAGATTAGCGACTTGAATAATAAGACAATTACTCCTACTTGTTATAGCAAATTAAACTACACCATTGATTCTTAAAAAAAGCAAGTTTTACACTGTTAAGGGTTGTTTGGCAGGAAGGATTGAAAAAGTAAATAGAATATAAAATTCTGATTAATTAATTAATACTCCGTCCGTTTGATTTAATTTTACGTTACACTTTTAACTTTTATCAGTTTAAAAGAATCACACCTTTCAATATTTAGAAATATTTTAACTTTAAACTTCTCGTTTTACTTTTAATGACATGATTTCATTGTTACACATTTGTCATCGCATGTTTCAAACACAAGTTCTAAAAATCGTTATTTATTTCTTAAACTTTGTGATCAATCAAATGAGTTTATATAAAATGAGAGGAAGTACTGTGTTTGGTTAGAGTGATACAGAAAAATAATCTCCGCACAACTTATGAAACATTTGGCTCGTGCATAATTATTTTTGGAATAGAGTATGAAATAAGAAAATGCTTATTAATAATACAGGAAATAAAAATATTTAAAAAATATCCTTAAAGTGTGTAATCTCTAAATTAATCTTTATATTAATAATTGTCTACTAATTTTTATTTACGAGGTAAATAATCCTTGCATTATCATTCTCACATAACTGGCATATAAACCATATCTGTATCCTTAGTGTATACTATAAGTTAAGGGTATTTTTGGGGTACCTTGACACTGCTTCAATTCGTACCTTGAAACTGTTTCAATTTTTCAAGTTGCTGAACTCAGCTTAGATACTTATTGCGGATCTGGGTTTTCAATCTCCAGTTTTCCTTCCCTCGAATATAGCAATGCCAGAACTGTTTGTTGGCCCCCTTTATATTGTTCCTTTGGCTTATTTCCACAAAGAAATAAGTTCCAGTCAAAGAAACTCTAGGAGTAGTAAGTTTCAGCGGCCAAGTACATCCATACATTAGGACAAAGTTTGCTGTTTCACTTGTTTATACTACTCCTTTTATGTGGTGTTTGACTGGACATATAGTAGTTGAAAAACAAATATCTTAACACATACCAAAGTATCTTTAAAATTTTTAATTTTAAACATGTCTGGATTTTATAACTATAAGAGCATGTCATTGAGTAAAACAGAAAACCTTAGGTTAAAAGGCTACCAATAAATAAAAGTGTCATTTTCTGAAACAAACTAAAAAGGAAAAATCATCGGGTAGAATTTGCTACTCTCTTCTTCCTTATGTCTGTCCTATCCAATGACACTTTATTAAGTCATTTTTAAGATGGTAGATGATTAATTACAAACATTACAAGAATAGTAGATTTCATGTGCTCAGTATTCCTTGTGGACAAGATCTTAAATTTTTCCTAGAAATTAAATGGAGAATGCTCTCGTATGTTCTTAGTAGACGTTTGGACATAAGAATTGTAAAATTTCAAAAAACAAAAGTGAAAAATTTCAAGTAAAAATAGTATTTGAAAATTAGAGTTGTGTTTGGACATGAATATAATTTTGGGTTGTTTTTGAAGTTTTGTGAATAATCAAAGTGAAAATTTTGAAAAATAACTTTTTGGAGTTTTTCAAAATTTCGAAAAATTCCAAAATACATCTTCAAGCGAAAATTGAAAATTTTATGAACAAATGCTGATTTCGAAAAAAAGTAAATTTTTTTTTTTAAAAAGAAAAAATTTCTTATGTCCAAAGGGGCTCTTAATTTATTGGCTTGTTAACCCTTTCCACTGAAAAGGGAAAAATAAAAAATAAAAAAAAGACCGTTGACCACATCTACTCCATGCTTAATTAAAACTCAAACATTAAATGAAGATCTTATAAGATTGTTGATTGATACTCCCTCCGGTCCACAATAAATAATTTTTTTTGAATGTTTTCACACATATTAAGAAATCCAATTTTTAATATTAATTAACATTGAAATTGATCATATTAACATTTACTATCTCTTCACATAAACACCCCTAATACATACTTCAACAACTCCAAGAACAATGTAAAAAAAAAAAAATAATTCATTCTTAAAATCTGAAAAATTCGCCACAAAAAAAGGCCAAAAAAATCATGACCGAAGGGAGTGTTAAATTTGTTGAGTACTCTAAATAATTGTTAAGTTTAGAGATACTTTTCCAGGTAAGAGCAGTCAAATAATTCATGAATTTCTGGTGACATCATAATGAGAGAGTTATATTATGTAGTAGTAATAATGTTCTATTTTGCAGGTATCAAACTGGTTCATAAATGCCAGGGTGCGGTTGTGGAAACCCATGGTAGAAGATATGTATCAAAAAGAGGCTAAAGAAGAGGAAGACGATGAGATGGAAAAGAGCCAAAACAGTAGCAATAATATTGCACAAACACCAACGCCTAATTCCTCTACCAATACAATAACCACAGGAACTGGAACAGAAACAAAAACAGCTGCCACTGTCACAGCAACAATATTAACAGTCGCTTCAGACAAAAGATCCGAAATTAATGTCCTAGAAAACGACCCTTCAATTATTGCAATGAATAGGCTTTGTTTCTCGGAAAACCAAGCACAACATCATGAGTCTTCCTCTATGGCAAATCATAAAATGGCTCACAACAATTTCCCGGCGATTCAAGATTCCGATGACATGTCCCGTCGGGAAGCTGTTTCCGGTGTTGAATATGGGACCACAAATATTATGGCTAATTCAGATAATGGAACAAGGGTGATAAGATTTGGGACCAGTGTTGCTGGTGACGTTTCACTCACCTTAGGACTGCACCATGCAGGGAATCTACCCGAGAATAGTCATTTTTTTGGTTAAGCTGAGATTTTGAAGGCTGCTCATAAATGAATCATGATATATTAGCACCACAATAATTAATTTATACCAAATTCTACTATAGCAAACCAGATTTTGGGGACACATAATTTTCTCTCTAGATAATGTTCTTTTGTCACACGCCTTTCAGAAGATATAATGAGAAACAGTTACATTATCTTACAAGCACTGTCACATCTAATTGTGCAGTGCGTACACATTCCCTATTTTTTGGTTGCTTCTTTGTACTCGGGATTTTGTACTGTGTTTACCCGTAAAACGGTACACTTGAATTTATAATGTGGCTTATAGGCAAACGAATCGATTTGATCCAAAAATAATAAATAAATAAGAACGGAAATCAGATTAACAAATGAATTAAAGGAGATAACGAGCCTGATTCCAAACTCGGTCTTTCCGAGAGCAAAAATAAAGGCACTAATAAAGCAATGATAAAATTGTTTAGATTGAACGTAAACTAGTAGAATAAAGATTTGTGTGCAGAATGTTTCATCCCCTCCTATGGTTGCTAAGCCTGCTATTTGTAATTTTACTTAGGGAGACAAGATCCTAAAGTCAAGCTCCTCCTGAATGAGAATAAAAACGTCATTGATGGTGTATAACGGCTGGCTTTGAATGCAGATATTCTGTTGCTCATTAAATGCTTTCTGATTGAATCTCTATTATCAGCTATGCTTCCTTCGGGATCTATCCTGCACCGATCACATACTTCGCACCCGGTGCCACCTATCTGTTGACTCATCTTTTGCATGTCTTCGGTTTCACGTGTCACATTATCATTCGACCACCTGTTATCAACCAATTTTACTCCATACGGATAATCCTCCTACTTTCCGGTGACGCAACTCAGTATTACCAATAAGTAGATGAAAATTCGTTTCTTGGCGGGAAAGTTTCTAAACAGTCTCTAACACTTGAAGGGACAGACATCTTCTCGCATTTAATACCCCAAACACGTGTTGTCTTGTGATTCAATAAATATTTTTGCCGGTTATGGAGGTAATCATGACCACAATCTTTGTCGTCTATAACTTCTCTGCTACTCATCATTTTTACTTCTTCACTTTCACCACTTCCACAACTCTTTCTCTTTCTATGAATTTCCTTAGAGCTTTTCTATAACATTCAACTTTCTCAGTAAGAACATCTTTACCGATCTTTAAACACCATGTCTTCTTACAATGCTACCTTCGGAAATACTGCCTTCTCTTCAGTGGAGGCCCAAAGAAAAACAAAACCAAAGTGGTTGACATCGAGTCTGAACCTCCAACTGTAAACACCATTATACCCCTTTATCTCAGCACTGCGTCTGATCTCCAAGAGAAAACCGCATATGCAAACTCCTAAAGTAGCAGGTTTTGGCTTGTTCGTAGGTAACCTTCCTCCATTCGTCCTTCTAGTATCCCTACTGTGAAGGAGGACTGCAACTGCTCCAATATCGAAATCCTCGCCCCAGATAGGGTAGAACAAGTTACCTACTCCAGAGAGGGGTTTATGCATGTCTATACATATCCCTTTACTTTGGGTCCCTTCTCCTTGGGGTCAAGTGAAGCACTTGACCCAATAATTTTAGAATTTTTCCACTGATACTAGGTCTTCTTGGTACAAGTAGGCCAATCGATATGGCGTATGTTATCCTGCCTTCATTAGTTGTGCGCCGAGATCGAAAAAATCCTAACTTTCGCACATATGATGAATCTCTACTCCACCAAGATTTTACCTAGGGGAATGTTAAACTTCAGCAAGTGTGGACATCATGCTCTCCTTACCAGTATGACGATGACAACAGCCACGGATGGATGAAGCGGTTCATAGTTATTGCTACCAGGGATATCATCCCGACCACAAATCCAGCTTTCCCCGAGTCGTGGAATCTTTTTCATAAGTCTTCGTATATTCATTTGCTTTCTTCGTAAAAAGATAATTTATTGTTTTGCTGATTTCTTTTTTGACTTCCTTCTTCTCAGCTACTTGTTGGGAACCACTACGGGTTCACGGTTTGGATCGATGGGTTCAGAAAATTCTAGATATTACAACTATGAAATCCCGTCGATGGAAAGAAATGGCTCCCAAGTACGGGTGGAGAGCTAACAACCATGGTGAGAAAAATTTCTATCTTCCCTTTTATTCCTTTTTTTTGTTTTATCTCAGTAGCTTAAAAGCAATTTACTTAATCATCTTTTTGCTTGTATATGGATTCCTTGAGGTTTTGTTGTGTTCCCCGATGTCGACCTTCTTGATGACCCCGAGGAGGCCGGGAGACTGTTGCAGGATGCCCTCAATCGAAGCAGTGCTCGTGGATATGATAGAGCCTCCGGTGAGGGTACCTCCTCTCGGTATCCCCATCCCAAGGATAAGAAATCGAATAGGAGACGTTCCTCCTCGGCTGGGATTCAATAGAAGAGAATAAAGAAAACACCAACCGAGCCAGCCATAAAGGTTCTCGATGATGAAGGAGAAGCCAGTGATTAAGAGGTTTCCCTTTATAGGAGAAAAAGATCTTCATCGAGTAAACCGTATGCTCAGCTGGAAGAGCTCCAAAACCCATTAGTGTAGTAAGTTCAGGTGCTCTGGGGTGAAAAGGGCCTGTTGAGAATGTTGATTCTCGCTTCTCGGTCCCTATTATTGTCTCCGGTCTAAGGAGTTCGACCCCTGAGCTTCTTATGCCCTCAACCTATGAGCAAACAACAACCACCATTTTTTTCTGCCACACCTACTTCTTCTCCTTCTACATTGACAGCTTCCTACCCATCAACACCAGATGTCCCTTCTCCACTAGCATCGACTGCATCTCTTCTACCAGTATCAGCTGAACAAGCAAGGGGTGCTTCTCCTCTACGGTCTCCTGACCACGGGAACTTAGGGAACACTTATATGATACATTCTCAAGATTCTCAAGGGAGGTGAAGCGCCACTCTTTCAGCTTCAAATGAGTGCCATATTCTCTCCAAGATAGTGGAGCTCGCCAATTATATGAAGTCGCTGGCTTTAGTGAAGGATTGAAAAAAGATGGGCTCCCTTCTAGGGAGTGCCTGATGAACAATAGCATGCACTGTTTGCCGAGGTATAATTCTAACTTTCTTCTATCTTCTTTTCCGTTTGTACTCGGCTATAATAACATCGAATCCAACCATTGTTTGCCAACCTCCTTGCTTCTGAGGGCCTGCAAAGGTTGATCTTAGACAAACAAGAATTTGCTTCCGAGCGGGATCAACTTTTGGCTAAAAAGAACCAACTCGCCGAGTGCCTCCCGGTGCTGGAGGCAAAGGTTTCATAGATGAGCGAGCTTAAGGCTCAGTTACAGCAAACTGAGCAAGATAACATGGCATATAGCCAAGAGGCTACCCAATTGCATGAAGACCTCATAGAGGCTAGGTCTAAGTGGGTCGAGCTTCAGGATGCTGTAACTGTCGTTGTCGAACGCGAGTCTGCCTTCAAGGAACAAGTTAATAACTTGAAGCCCAACTTATGCTCCAAAATCGAGGAGGCCGGTACTGCCGAGGAGAAGAGAGACAAAATGGAAAAGGGGCTCAAGAGGGTCATTGAGCAATACCGGCTTTGCTCAACTACTAATGTTGAGCTTGATTCCCAACTCAGCCCAATGAAGGTTGAAAGAGAGGAGCTCCAGGCCGAAATTGATAAACTCTGAGCAAGACTCTAGGATCAAGAAGATTCCCTCATCTTTGAGAAGACCTATGTTATGTACCATATGGAGAGGAAGACTTTGGAGGCGGCCAAAGTAAGTATTGCTAATATTGACGATTGCATACGCCCGAGAACTCGAGTTAATTGCTTGTGAGAATATTCTTGCTCGGCCCACTGCAACTGACTCCTCAAATACTGGTTCCAAGTATTCGGGAACCGAAAGGGAGACCGGAGAGGATGAAAGCCCCGAACCGGCAGAGGAACAACCTCCTTCTGCTAGAAAGAATGAAGACCCTTCTCCCCTTTCGGGTTCTAGTTGTAAAGAATAATGTACTATTTTTTCTTTTATTATTTGTAATTATGCCAAAACATTTTACCAATTTTGGAATTTTAATAAATAAAAGAATGTTTTTCTTAAGTGTTGTGTAAAAATATCATTTTTACGTTTAGTTATTTTTTCATGCGATAGCTTTTGATTACGGGCATAAACACGTCCGGAATCTACCCTTTACTATGAGGGTTTCATAAGTGAGGGCCCTTATGTTTACAGTTCTCTTGAAGAGGACATCTCCTATTCATTCCGGCACAAGCATTTGAAGTTTTTGTTAACTTTCAAATGACAAAATAAATTAACTTATTATTTGGACAAGAAATAGATAAAAATGAAAGGACTTTGCTTTATTCCCTCTATCTTTAGAAGTACATAGACATTCATTTGCTTAAGTAAATAAATCTACTAATACATGTGGCTAACGTGTACAACTTATTTCTACGGAGCTGATCATGCAGTCCCCGGTCCTGATACTCGTGACACTCGTGGTGACGTATCATGTATTACTTCCCCCCAATGTTCGTATGCTAAGTATAACAATTCGGACACTGGAACTCTTGCGTTTACCGTAGCCTTTTCTGCTGCCTCATCGGTGGAGACAACTGGTGAATGGTTAAATAATCATTTTTGGAAGGCATGACTTGCCGTCAAACCAAAGATTATTTAACCATCCACAAGTTATTTTCCACACGAGTTTTAGTTCCTTGAAATTGAAGGTCTTGCCTTTGCCGATGATCCTCCCTTCCTAATATACTTTACGTTGCTGCCTCGTTATAAACCTTTCCAGAAAAAATCTAATTGGGACAAAAACTGGGCGACGAAAAAAAGAGTGCGGCACATACTTTCAGTACCAGCAAGGATCGTCAGCAATAGTACCTTTTGAGGTGAGTCACTTCCCAGTTGCTTGGTAATTTGACTCCATATTAATTTTCCAATCCATATGATCTTTTCCCGGTGATAGCTGAAATCTAGTTTGGACCTTCCTACGTTGGTCCCAACTTCTCGGCGTTGACTTCTCGAGTGCTTTGAGTAACCTTCATTAAAACCAAATCTCTCACTTTGAAATAACGAAGATTTGCCCTACGATTGTAATAGCTTACCATCATTTGTTTTTGAGCTACCATCCTCACGCATGCCAAATCCCGGTGCTCTTCGAGTAAATATAACTTGATTAGCAGTACTTCATTATTTGCTTCTTTGTTTGCCCGAGAAAACCTTAAAGTCGGTTTCCCTACCTCTACCAGTATCAAAGCCATCGAACTGTATACGACCGAAAAGGGTGTTTCTCCCGTGCTCATCTTTGTTGTGGTCCGGTATGCCCACAGGAAATCAGGTATCTCATCTAACCACTTTCCCTTAGCATCTTATAACTTCTTTTTAAGGTTTTGAATAATTACCTTGTTGATTGACTCTGCCTGCCTGTTAGCACTTGGGTGGTACGGCGAAAAAGTAATCCATTATATCTTTAACCCTTCCACGAACTTTGTGACTTTTGAACCTATGAACTGTGGCCCGTTGGCACAAGTAATTTATTCGGTATTTCAAATCGACAGATTATGTGGTCCCATATAAATTCAACCACATCGCGTTCTTTGATCTTTTGGTAAGGACCTGCTTCAACCCATTTAGTGAAGTAATCAATTAAAAATAAAAGGAATTGTACCTTCCCGGGTCCCGGTGTCAAAGGACCAAGTATGTCCATCCCTTATTTCATGAATGGGCACGGCTACACAACCGAATACAAAGGTTCTGCTGGTTGATGCACTAACTATGCATGACATTGACATTTGTCGCACTTTTGCATGAATGTACGTACGTCTTGTTCCATCCGGAGCCAGTAATAGCCAACCCTAACTAACTTGGGAACTAACGAGTCTACAGAGGAGTGGTTTCCACAAACTCCTTCGTGGACTTCTCTCATCACGTAATCTACCTCTGAGGCCCCTAAACACCGAGCCAGTGGTCCTTGGAATGATCTCTGGTATAACTTTCCATCCACAAGTCAGTAGCGAGCTACTTTCCGAGATGCTTTTAGGTCTTCGGGTAACTTACCATGTGTGAGATATTCAATGAACTCGTTCCACCAGTCCCAAATTAAGTTGGTTGAATTTACCTTGCAGTAATCGTCCACATCGAATACCGAATGCAGCAATTGGATGACCGTACCAGAATCAGATCCTTTTATCTCCATGGACGACACTAAATTATTCAATGTGTCTGCTTCCATATTTTCCTCCCTCGGAATATGAACAATCAACCATTCTCTGAATCGTGTAAGTAATGCTTGAACCTTGTTCAAGTACTATTGCATGCGTTCCTCCTTTGTGTCGAAAATCCCATACACTTAGGTTATAAATCTGGGAATCGCACTTTATCTTAATGACCTCGGAACCTAGTCCTCGAGCTAGTTCAAGTCCAGCAACCAAAGCCTTACACTCGACTTCATTGTTAGTTAACGGTACAGTTCTAATGGACTGACTTAGGATTTCACCCGAGGACGTGATTAGATCTACCCCAGAGTGGACCTTTTTACATTGCAGGCTCCATCCTAAACAAGGTCTGAACTCCCGATGTTATTCCTGACACCAGCACTGCTTTCTTAGCAGCCAAAGGCATGAACCCCGGACTAAAGTCGGCCAAAACTTGTGACTTGATTGCAATCCTGGTTTGTACTCAATGTTGAATTCACTAACTTTGACTGCCCATTTAGTCAAACTGCCTGATAACTCAGGCTTATGAAGGACATTCCTTAAGGGAAAGGTTGTCACAACGGCTATTGGGTGACACTGAAAGTAAGGCCTAAGCTTTCGAGAAGCAACTACTAGAGCTAAGGCTAACTTTTCTAGGTGCAGATATCGTGTCTCTATTCCTGATAATATTTTACTAACATAATAAACAAGAAATTGTGTACCTTCTTCTTCTGAGACCAGAACGACACTTACCGCTACTTCCGAGACCACTAACTAAACTAATAGTTGTTCACCTTCCTCCGATTTTGACAACGGGGGACTGGACAGGTACCTTTTTAGGTCCTTCAACGCCTGCTGGCATTTCGGAGTCCACACGAAGTCATTCTTTTTTTTTCAAAAGTGAAAAGAAATGAAGGCATTTCTCCGAGGACCTTGAGATGAACCTGCTTAGAGACGTCAACCTGCTGGTCAATCCCTGCTCTTCTTTTACGCTTCTTAGCTGATCTGGGATGTCCTCGATGATTGCTTTTTTGGGGGGGTTTACTTTGATCCCACTTTGTGAGACAAGAAACCCCAAGAATTTACCAGAGCCAACCTCGAAAGCACATTTCTCTGGGTTGAGCTTCATATTGTACTTTTTTAGAATGTCGAAAGTCTCTTGGAGATGCTTCAGATGATCTTCTGCATTTAAAGACTTTACTAACATGTCATAAGTATATACTTCCATTATTTTACCTATTTGCTTTTCAAATATCTTATTAATGAGCCTCTCGTAAGTGGCTCCAGCATTTTTAAGCCCAAAAGGCATCACATTATAACAATATGTGCCAACATTTGTGATGAAAGAAGTTTTTTTCCTGATTTTCCGGGTTCATCTTGATCTGATTGTACCCAAAGTAAGCATCAAGGAAACTCATTAGCTCGTGCCCGACCGTAGTATGAATCATTTGATCAATGTTCGGTAACGGGAATGATTCTTTGGGGCACGCCTTATTTAGATCCTTATAGTACACACGCATCCTAAATTTGTTATTCTTTTTAGGTACTAAAACTATGTTGGTTAACCATTCTGGGTACTTTATCTCTCAAATCGAACCGTTGTTAAGTAGTCGGGTTACCTCTTCCTTAACAAACATGTTCCTAACCTCTGCTATCGGGCGCTTCTCTTGCCTTATCGGTAGGAAGTTTGGATCCCGACTAAGTTTGTGGACCACTACCTCCAATGGATACCTATCATATTTGAGTGCGACCACGAAAAGCAGTTAACGTTTGCTTTAAGTAAATTTATAAACTCTAACCTGAGCTCGGGATTTAACCTCGTTCCCAAATTAAACTTTCTTTCCAAAAATTCCTTGAACAAAGCCATTTGCTCGAGCTCTTCTGCGGTCGATTTGGTAGCATTTGTCTCCTCCGGTACCTGAAAATACCTCAAAACCTAGTAGGATTCCAATGACTCCTTGCCTTTATCATTGTTATTCGGAAAGGGAGAAGGTATCGAATCCTGTAATTGTAATCTGTTGGATTCTCTGTCCTTGCTGCTGGAAATGGTTACGACATTCATTTCCCTTGATGCCGGTTGGTCTCCTCTTATCTGTTTGATCCTCTCAAGTGTTGGAAACTTCAATAATTTATGATACGTTGATGGCACAACCTTCATCTTGTGTATCCACGGCCTTCCGATGATTACATTATAACCCATGTCACCATCTACCACTTCGAACATGGTGGTCTTTGTTACGCCTTCAGTGTGAGTGGATAGAAAAATCTCTTCTGGGTTGTCATACTTGTCATATAGAAACCAACTAGGAGATTTGTCGCCAGAATGATGTTCCTGGTTAATTTTGCTTGCTCCGGAACTCTCCATTATATGATGTTGGTTGAACTTCCTAGATCAACCAAAACACGCTTTATTTTAAAATCCAAATCATTGAGAGAGATTACCAAAGCATCATAGTGTTCTAGAAGAGGTCTGTCAATGTCTTCATCTATGAAGGTGATGTCATCTTCCGAGACTTCGCGGACCCTCTTGTCATGAGTCACCGATATCTTTATTTTATTTGTTGCTGAAAAGGTTACCCCATTGACCTTGTTTTCTTCAAAGACCATGTTGATAGTCATCTGAGGTGACCCTACTACTGTCGTTGCCGGCTCCGCATTGTCCCAGCTTTGACCATAATTGTTTTTGGTTCGATCACATAAAAACACTCTAAGAGGGACATTTTTTAGCAATGTCTCCACCTCATTGCAAAGATGTCGGTAGTCCCCAGTTATATGGTTGTGAGCCTCATGGAATTCACACCAAAATTTAGGATTTCTCTAGTTTGGGTTCGATCAGATTGGTTTTGGAAACCATGCTTATTTGATGTTCCTCATTTCCGACACCAATTCTACCAGACTGATGTTAAAGTTGTAATCAGATAACCTGGGATATGCGAGATCTTGGGAGCCTGGCATCTCTTTTTCTTTCAACGACCTGTTGTTCCAGCCATGATCCGTCCTTTTGTCGCACGCAAACCTATCTAATGACTGGAATCCTTTACTGCTATGCCCATCGGTCCTCTCGTGCAGTAGAAAACGACCCCTAGAGGACCTCCAAAATGTATCAAATTCATTTTAAAACTTATCCTGATTTTTATCTCGACCTCGTCCCTTGGTTGATACAGAAGAGCCAAGTTGATCATCTTCTATCCTTATATTTGACTTGTAGCGATTATGGACATCCATCCATGTGGTTGCCTTAAACGCGAGCAAGCTCTCCTTTAGTTTTTGGGAGGTATTATAACTTAGTGGATTTAGACCCTTCGTGAATGCCTCCGCTACGCATTCATCCGGAACCGCTGGTAACAACATCTTTTCCTTTTGGAAACGGATCTCAAATTCTCGCAACAAATCAGATTCTCCTTGAAATATCCTGAATATATCTACCTTCCTGGAATGGACATTTCTTGATCCGGCATGAGCATTGATGAACGAATCTACAAGCATTTCAAAAGAATCGATCGAATACTCAGATAAGAGGGAATACCATGTCAGGGCCCCCTTCGTGAAGATTTCACCAAACGTTTTCAACAGAACTGACTCGATCTCATGCTGAGCTAAGTCATTTCGTTTCACTGTCCTAGTGTAGGTTGTGATGTGCTCCTGCGGATCTAAAGTCCCATCATATTTTGGTATATCCGACATCTTGAATCTCTTCGGGATTAACTCTGGTGTCACGCTTGGTTTAAACGGTAATTGCGTGAACTTCTTTTAATCCGGACCCTTTAACATCAGTGGTGCGCCTCGAATCTGATCTATTCGAGCATGAAACTCCTTCGCATTCTGATCCATTTGTTCATTCATCTCTTTCATTAATCTCATGAGCTCGGTATTGAAAGGATCACTCAAGTTGTTATTCCCAGAATCACTACTTGTCCCGCCGGCTTCGTCAAAACTGACTTCGCCCATTGGGTTGTTGTTATTGCCTCTATGAGCCATTTGATTTGCGGGAACACTGGGAGGAACCGGGGCCCTACCATTCACGTTATTGAAAGCACCTGACAATGCTTGTTTTAACTCCGTCATTATCCGATCTTGCCTTGAGAGGTAATCCATGATTGCTCTTTATTGTTCTCTTAGGATTTTGACCATTTCTACGACATGTTCATACTCTACATCATCAGGAGTTGGGTCCCGCACATGCCGAGGGTACTGACCTTCACGAACCATGCTTATTTCATCCCTTTCATTATAGGGCTCGCTGATTGAGTCATCATGCTGGGACAATTCTTACCGTTCATCGTGTGCTCCAGTGTTGTGTGCGTTGTTGACATCATTAGCTGACATACTTGATTTTTACTAAGAAAAGAATCAAAACTTGGTTAGTAACAAACGAATGGATCAAAGCAATGACGCATTTGTATATGCCCCACGGTGGGCGCCAAACTGTTCCCGTAAATGGGACAGTTGAATTTATAACGTGGCTTATAGATAAGTGAATCGATTTGATCCAAAAATGATAAATAAATAAGAACGAAAATTAGATTAATGAATGAAATTAAAGGAGATAACGATCCTGATTCCGAACTCGGTCTTTCCGAGAGCAAAAATAAAGGCACTGATAAAGCAATGATAAAACTGTTTAGATTGAGCGTAAAATAATAGAAAAAAGCTTCGCGTGCAGAATGTTTCATCCCCTCCTATGGTTGTTAATCCTGCTATTTACATCTCTACCTAGGGAGACATGATCCTAAAATCAAGCTACTCTTGAATAAGATTAAAACGTCATTGATGAGTGTATAACGACTGGCTTTGAATGCAGATATCCTCTGTAACAGCTTTTTTTTCGATGCCAAACCTTTGAATCTCTATTATCAGCTATTCTTCCTTGGGGATCCATCCTGCACCGGTCACATACTTCGCACCCGGTGCCAGCTATTTGTTGACTCATCTTTTGCCTGTCTTTAGTTCCACGTGTCACCCTATTATTCGACCACCTGTTATCAATCAATTTCACCCCATACATACGGCATTAACTTAAGAGTGATAAAAGAGCTTTTTAGACACTTAAAGTGACCCTGATACGGCGTTGTATAGTACTCCCTATATATGTGGTGACTACGGTTTTAATTAGGAACAAAAAGTGTGTACAGTTTATTACCACAAAAGAAAGTTGTTACAGTTATCCATATGTTAACATTTACTTGTTCACTAACTAAAAATACATTTGCACTTTTACTTGATCATTTTAGCAGATCAAAAGAAAGATAATTATTTTCTGTGTTTTACCCTTATCATTAATTACTCATCACCCAAATTATTTCCTAAGATTTTTTAAAATGCTATCATTATTATGAGTAAATTTATAAATTATATACTTCATTTATATTTTCTTAAAGGGGTGCAAAGTAATAAGTGAACAACTAAAAATGATGACGGAAGTATTTCTTTTTCGTTTTTCACCTGATATTTGGTATCTACATTGGATCCGACTAATTTCGAACTAGCGCCGGAAAGTCCAATGCAAGAAAACTCTAGTTCTCTTTTCTTTTATTCTTCTTGCTTTCGGGGGTTATATTATCTTCCAGTGTTTAGAAAATCCGAATGCAAATCAAACCTAATTACGATCTTAAGCTGAGAGGAAAATTTTACTTTATTTACTTTAGAAAGTTTTAAGGAAAATGTTCATCAAAAATTAAAGTTCTTATGATCGAATTTACGCTGAAAATTAAGTAGTTTAAGTGTTTAACCCTCTTGATCCCAAACCACCCACATAAAATGACAGAGGGAGTATTTCTTTAATTCCTTACAGCTGAGGCTGAAGTGGTAGCGTTAGGATTCTTTTTACTTGAATGTAACCTCAACATAGAAATGAAAGCATAATTTTAATTTGTCTTGACAACTGTTGAAGCTTATTTTTCTTCAGAGTTTTATTGGTCATCTATCAATGCGATATGTACGGGATACAGAGCTAATCAAAAATAGTCTTCTTATCGATGTTGTGTAACGTAATTGTCGTGTACAATTTTAATCACTTCAACAACCAAAACCACAATGTTAATCAAAACTTTTAATCTTTGTTTACCCGTAAAACGGTACAGTTGAATTTGTAACGTGGTTTATAGACACGTGAATTAATTTGATCCAAAAATATGAAATAAATAAGAATAGAGACGAGATTGTAAAAAAACTTAAAGAAAATACAAGTCTGAATATGAGTCTAGCTTCTCTGATAGCAGTAACAAGAAAAATATTTAAAATAAAGTAAAAAGAGCAATTTGATTGAATAAGAGTTGTTATTAACTTTTGCGTACATAATTTTTCATGTCCAACAATGAATACAAAACTTTCTTATTTATAGCTCTATTCAGGGAGATAAGATCCTCAAATCAAGCTCTTCTTGAATGAGAATAAAACCTTTATTAATGGCTTTATAACAGTTGGTCATTAATACAGAGATTTCTTGTAACGACTGCTCATTGAATGTTGTCTTTTCCAACCGATGCCTTACTTTCAAATCTTCGTTCTCGGTTTCAATGCCTTCGGAACTCACTCGGCACCGATCACATGCTTGCATCCGGTGCCAACTATTTGTTGACTCACATCTTACATGTCTTCAGTTCTATGTGTCATATATCATTCGTCCAGCTATCGCTAACCAATTTTACTCCATATAGATAGTCCTCCAACTTTTCGGTGACACAACTTTATGTTACCGGAAAGTATATAAGACCTTTTTTCTTGGAAGAAAAGTTCCTGAACGGTTTTTGACGCTTGAAAGGACACACATCTTTATGCATTTAATGACCCGAACACGTGTTATTCCATAATTCAATAAATATTTTTGTCGATTTTCGAGATAATCATGATCACAAATTTTATCGTCTATAAACTTCTCCAATACTCATCACTTTTACAAATACTTTTTCTTCTTTTAATTTCCTTAGAACCCTACTACAAAATTCATCTTCTCAATACAATCTCACTACTTAAATTTCTTACCACCATGTCTTCTAACACCGCTGTCATCGGAAACTCTGGCCTACTTTTTGATGGTGACCCTCAAAAAACAAAACAGATGAAGTTGATGTCGAATCCGAACCTTCTACCGTTAACTCCATCATACCCCTTCAACATAACACTCAACCATACCTTCAAGCTCATTAATCTAAAAAATAATCGACACTGGCATGTTCGCAAGTATTCTTCTTCCATTCGTATTTCTAACATTCCTGTCATGAAGGAAGATTGCGATTGTAATAACATTGAAGTTTTTGCCCCCAATGAGGTGGAAAGGGTCACCTTCTGCAAACCAGGGTTCATGTATCTATATGCATACCCTTTCACTTTGAGATTGGGTCAAGGAATTGACCCTATAATTTTAGAATTAGGCCATCGTTACCAAATATGTTGGCTTAAGCAGGCCCATCAGTATGGCGTACGATGCTTTCCTTCAGAAGTTGTTCTCCGAGACTGGGGAAATCCTAACTCTCGCACACTTGATCAACCTCTATTCCCCAAGGATCTTTCGTGGATGTGTGCAAAAACTCAGCAAATGTGACCACCATCCCATCCTTACCAGCGTTGATGATGATAACGAATGTGGATGGATGGAACGATTCGTTGTCATTTCTACTAGAGACATCCTCCCGACAACACCACTTGCTATTCCTGAATCTTGAAACTTTTTTCGTAAGTCTTCGGATATCTTTTCCTTTCCGTGTTAAAAAAGTCTTTCCTCCTCCGTTAACTTTGTATTTTTCTTATTCCAGCTACTCATTGGGAACCAACACATGTTAAGAACTTGGCCCAATAGGTACTGAAAACTTTAGAAATTTCTATACCAGACTCTAGAAGGTGGAAAGAAATGGCTCCCATATTTAATTGGAAAGCCAAAAATCATGGTAAATAAAAGTCCTTCCTTCTTTCTTTCAATCTTTCAGCATGACTTAGAATCAATTTACTGATAATGTTTTGCAATACATAGGTATTCCAAAAGGATCTTCCCTTTGGCGTGCTATCGAGGTTCTCGATGACCCAGAGGAAGACCAACGAGCATTGCAAAATGCCCTTGGTCGGAAGAGAGCTCATAAATCAACTTTCACTTCCGGTATAGGTGCCTCATACCAGAGTCTCCAGCCCATAGACAAAAAACCAAAGAGAAAACACACCAGTATGGCCAGGACTCGGGAGAAACCTTCAACAAAAGAAACTCCAGCTGGACCAGCCACAGTGGTCCTTGTTCATGAAGGAACTAACGATGAATCGGTTCCTCTTTAAAGAAGAAAAATATCTTCATCATCTCAACCGGATGCTCATCCAGGAGAACTTCAAACACCATAAGGAAGAAGTTCAAAGACTGTTCACGAAAATGGGATTAGCTGAAAATGTTGCATCTCTATTTTGAATCCCCATTGTTGCTTCTGGTCAGAAGAATTTTACCCTTGACATTCATCCTCCATCAACTTCTAAGCAAACTGCAACCGCATCTCTTTCTACACCAGCTGCTACCTCTCCACCGTCCTCATCCGAACAGATAGTAGATGTTCCTTCCCCACGGTCATCCGACTATAGAAATTTGGGGAATATTTACCCTACACCCACTCAAAACCCTAATGGAAAACGGAATGTCAATCTCATAGTTTTGAATGAGTGCCACATACTTTCCAAGCCGGTGGAGGTTTCCAACTATCTGAAGTCGCTGGCCACAAAAAATATTGGAGAAAAATGGACTCTCTTTCTACTAAGTGTCTGATAAACAACAACATGCATTGTTCGACTTAGGTATCAATCTAACCTTCTTCTCTACCCTTTTTATTTGTTACACTTTGTCTTGATAACATTAGCTTTAACCTTTTTAGACTAACATCCTTGCTTCCGATGGCCTATAAATATTGATTTTTCATAAAGAGGAATTTACTACATAAGGAAATCAACTTTTGGCCGATCGAAATCAGCTTGTTGAATGCCTCCCAGTGTTGGAAGCAAAAGTTGCTCAAATAGGCGAGCTCGAAGCCCGATTGGAGCAATCCGAGCAATATAAATGGCCCACAACCAAGAAGCCGCTCAATTACATGAAGATCTTAAGGAGGCGAAGGCCAAATAGGTTGAAATACATGATGTCGTGACAGCTGCGGCCGAGCATGTGTCTGCTTTTATGGAGCAAATCAATAATTTAGTGGCTAGCTTATGCTTCAAAACCAAAAAGGCTACTGTTGTCGAGGAGAGGAGAGCCAAAATAGAAGAAAGGTTCAAAAACGTTATGGAGTAGAACCAGCTTCATGCAACATCCAATACTGAGCCCTAGTGATAGTGTATTACGTAAAAGTTTTTAAGTTATCAGTGGTAGATTATAGATCAACATTAAGGTGAATCAATAATAGATGGATAAAAGTTACAAAGTATGAGATGAGATTAGGTTGTCATTCTAAAGATGAACAATAATGAGGAAGCATTAAAGGACTTAGCTTTATATATATAGGATAAGCAGGTAGAGAGTAACCTAGAGTTGGGCAGCAGCCCTCGGTAATAATGAAACCGAAGCAAGTGTTATGGTATAGTATGACCTACCTAGATGTTGTAAATCCATAAGGATAGATAATCGAGGCTATGAAAAAAATATAGCAATAGACATAAGTTCGTCAAAGTACCGAGCGAAGAACTTCAGTACACCTATAGATGCCCAGAGAGACAGCTTGTCATAGTTCTATATATGTTCATAAAGTGAGGCCTAGGAATTGGCTAAAACCTAGAGGAAAAAGGAGAGAAGAGTCGCATAGGTATACATACAAGGACATAGTAGCATAGGCACACATACAAGGATAGAGTCATACAGGCGGCATGACAGAAGGTAGCAATTGTTATGAGATTGGAAGAATTTTGACCACGGGTCATGGTGTGAGAAAGAGGCCTATAGGGGGAATGTGCTGGATTTATTTATAGAACAACTCCCTAGTATTCATAAGAGTTATTGGTTATGAGACTGATAAGTGCATCATTCAACATTCGAGGATGAATGTTTCAAAGGATCTTCAACAATAATGCCTTTTGCAGTGAATCATGTTACAATTGCTTGGCAATTTAACTTCGTCTTGATTCTCCAATTGATATAAACCTTTACTGGTTATAGAAGAAATTTGGTAAGGTCTTTCCCGTGTTGGTCTCAGCTTCTCGACATTAATTTCTCGATTACTTTGAGTTGCTTTTCTCAAAGCCAAATCTCCGACTTGGAAATATCGAAGATTTTCTCTACGGTTGTGATATCTTTCCATTCTTTGCTTTTGTGCCACCATCCTTACATATGTCAGATTTTGATGCTCTTCAAGCAAATCCAGTTTAATCAGTAGTGCTTCATTATTTGCCTTCTTGTTTGCTCAGGAATATCTTATGGTCGGCTCCCCAATCACTACCAGAATCAAAGCTTCCACATCGTACACAAGTAAAAATGGTGTTTCACCTATGCTCAATTTTTCCATTATTCGATACGCCCACACACACTCGATATCTCATCCAGCCAATTACCCTTAGCATCTTCTAACTTCTTTTTGAGATTATGAATTATTATCTTATTGGTAGACTTTGCTTGTCCGTTAGCACTTGGATGGTACTTAGAAGATGTAACATGCTTGATCTCCTCCTTGGCGTCGAAAATTCCATACACCTGGTTCACTACCAGCTGGTAGTCGTACTTTATTTTAAATACATAGGAGCCTAGTCCCCGAGCTAATTCAAGTCCTGCAACCAAAGCCTCGTACTCGGCTTTATTGTTAGTTAATGGTATAGTTCTAATGGCCTGTCTCAGAGTTTCTCCTGAAGGAGTGATTATTACTATCTCGATACCAGATCTTTTTACATTGGAAGCTCCATCCATAAATAAGGTCCAAATATCAAACACCATCCTAAATACCAACACCTACTTCTTTAGTATCTAAAGGCATCAGTCCTAAACTAAAATCAACCACAAAGTCGACCAAAATTTGTGACTTAATCGTAGTCCTGGGTTTGTATTCAATGTCGAATTCACTAACTTCGACTGCCCATTTATCCAATCGACCCGATAATTCAGGTTTATGAAGGACATTCCTCAAGACAAAAGTTGCCACAATAACTATGGGATGACATTCAAAATAAGGCCTAAGCTTTCGAGAGGCGACTACGAGAGCTAGGGCCAACTTTTCAAGGTGCGGATAACGTGTCTCCGCTCCCAATAAATCTTTACTAACATAATAAACAGCAAATTGCGTACCTTCCTCCTTCCGGTCCAAAACGACACTTACCGCTACTTCCGAGACCACTAGATAAATTAACAATTGCTCACCTTCCATCGATTTTGACAACAATGGAGGGCTAGACAGGTACCTTTTTAGGTCTTTCTATGCTTGTTGGCATTCCGGAGTCCACACGAAATCATTCTTCTTTTTCAAAAGCGAAAACAAATGATGGCATTTCTTCAAAGACCTTGAGATAAACCTACTTAGAGTCGCCAACTTGCACGTCAACCTTTGTACTTTCTTCAAACTTGTTAATTGGTCCAGGATATCCTTGATGGCTCTGTTCTTTGAGACCAGAAACCTAGGAACTTTCAGGAACCAATCCCAAAAGTGCATTTTCATGATTGAGCTTCATGTTGTACTTTCTTAGGATGTCTCTTGTAGATGAGACAAATGATCACCTGCATTAAGAGACTTGACCAACATATCATGAATATACACCTCCGTTGTTTTACCAATTAAGAGACTTTACAGCCTCTCTGCCCCAGGGTAGGGGTAAGGTCTGTGTACACACTACCCTTCCCAGACCCCACTAGTGGGATTATACTGGGTTATTGTTGTTGTTATTGTTCAAACATTTTATTAACGAGCCTCTGATAAGTGGCTCCGGCATTTTTAAGCCCAAAAGGCATCACATTATAGCAGTATGTGAAAAACTTTATGATAACCGATGTTTTTCTTGATCTTCCTCGTGCATTCCATTTGATTATACCCGAAATATGCATCAAGAAGGCTCATTAACTCATGCCTGGCCGTGGCATCAATCATATCAATGTTTGGAAACGGGAAAGAGTCCTTAGGGCATGCCTGATTCAAATCTATATAATCTACACACATTCTAAATTTTTTAGGTACTACTACTACATTAGCTAGCCAATCAGGGTAATTTACCTCTCGAATTGAAAGTATATTTAGCAACCGGGTTATCTCTTCTTTGACAAACCTGTTTTTGACCTCTTCTATTGGCCGTTTCTTCTGTCTTACCGGAGGGAAGTTAAGATCTAAACTCAGCTTGTGGATAGCCACCTCTAGTGGAATTCATGTCATATCTAAGTACGACAATTCAAAACGATCAACATTAGCTATAAGAAAGTCAATAAATTTTAATCTGAGTTCGGGACTCAACCTCGTTCCTAAGTGAAATTTTCTTTCTAAGAACTATGTGAACAAGGCCACTTGTTCGAACTCTTCTATGGGTTGATTTGGTCGCATCTGTTTTCTCCTGTACCTATAACGACCTCAGTACCTGATACAATTCTAAGGACTCCTCTTCTCCATTATCTTCAATCGAGGTGGAAGAAGGCACCAATTCCTGTAGTTACTATTTGCTTGCTTCTTACCCCTTTCTACTAGACAAGGTAACTGCGTTAATCTCTCTTGCGTCTTGTTGATCTCCTATTATCTGTTTGACCCCTTCATGTGTGGGAATTTTCAGCAATTGATGATACGTTAACGGCATAACCTTCATTTCGTGAATCCAAGGCCTTCCAAGGATTACGTTGTATCCCATATCACCATCTACCACTTCAAACAGAGTGGTCTTCGTTATGACTTTGGCATGCGTGGGCAGCAAAATCTCTCCTCGGGTCGTAAAACCTGTTAAGTTGAACCCCGCTAAAAGCTTTGTTTGTCGGAACTATGTTTTCGGTTAACATCGCTTGCTCTAAAATTCTCCATTGAATGATGTTGGCTGAACTACGTAGATCAACCAGTACACGTTTAATTTTGAAATCTAAAACATTAAGAGATATTAGCAAAGCATCGTTGTGCGGTAGAATAAGTCCATCAACATCCTCTTATGTAAAGGTGATGTCATCTTCTTTAACTTCTTGGATCCTCTTGCTATGAGTTACTGATATCTTCATCTTCTTTGCTGCTGAAAATGTTACCCCATTTACTTCGTCTTTAACAAAGATCATATTTATCGTTAAGCGAGGCGACCTTGCAGTCGGTTTGGCCGGTTTCCTTATGTCTCGATTTTTTCCATAATTACTTTTGGCCTGATCTCTTAGAAATTCTCTAAGGTGACCATTATTCAACAATGTTTCCACCTCTTCCTGAAGGTGCCGGCAGTCCCCAGTCCTATCACCATGTGTTCCATGGAACTCACACCATAGAGTAGGATCTCTTAGGCTACGATCCGACCGGATTGGTTTGTAGTACCTAACCTCCTTAATATTCCTCATCGCCGACCCAGTTCTACTAAGCTGATGTTAAAGTTATAGTCGGACAACCGGAGGTATGCTGAATCTCGGGACCCCAAAGTTTTCTTCTCCGATAATGCTCTACTACTTCGACCATGATCCACCCTTCTATCGGAAGTGAACCTATCCGACGATTGAATACCTTAATTTCCTCTCCCATCAACCCTTTTTGTAAGGCTAAAAGCGACTCCTAGAAGATCTCTAATCTGCATCGAAATTACTTTTGAATTTTTCTTGGTTCTAATCATGATTCTGTCCTTTAGAAGACATTGAAGAACTTAGTTGATCATCTTCAGTTCTAATTTTTGATTCATAATGATTAGGGACATCTGTCCATGTAGTTGCCTGAAATTCTAATAGAATTTCCTTCAATTTCCTAGAGGCATCGGAACTCGGTGGATTGAGATCTTCCGTGAATGCTTCAACTGCCTACTCGTCTGGTACTACTGGCAACAATATCTTTTCCTTCTAAAACTAGATCACAAACTCTCGCGATAGTTCGGATTCTTCTTAGGCGATTCTGAATATATTCGCCTTTCTAACTTGGACCTTTCTTGCCCCAGCATGAGCTTTAATGAAAGAACCTGCAAGTATTTCAAAAGAGTCAACGAAATGCTCAGGTAAAAAAAATACCATGTTAAAGCACCCTTCGTTAGGATTTCGCCAAATTATTTTAGTAAGACATACTTGATTTCGTAAGAGGCCAACTTATTTCCCTTTACTATCGTAGTATAAGTTGTGATATGCTCATGTGGATCTGAAATCCCGTCATACTTCAGAATATCTGACATCTTGAATCATTTAGGGATCAACTTTAGGGCCGCACTCGGTTTGAACCGCAACTGTGTATAATTCTTTGAATTCGGCCTATTCAACACTGGTGGTGCCCCATGATCTGATCCATCCGAGCATGAAATTATTTAGCATTGTGGTCCATTTTTTCATTTTTCTCTCTTGAATCTCATGAGCTCGGTTTTGAAATGATCTTTAGCATTGTTGTCATTCCCGGATCCACTGCCGGCACCACGTGCTTCATTTTCATTAAAACTGAATCCCTTCCTCAGAGCAATGTTATTGGTTCTTTGCGCTGTTTGATTTCCAGGCACGCTGGGAGGAATCTGAACTGCTCTATTTGGGATATTGGAGGCAACCAAAAGCGCCCCCTTCAACTTTATCATCACATGATCTTGCCTTGAGAGATGCTTCATAATTTCCCATTATTCTCTCTCAAGATTTTGACCTTTTCAAAAACATGTTCATCATCTACATGACGAGGATTTCATTCTTCACAAATCGGAGCTGTCTCATCTTCGTCGTTACAAATTTAACTAATTGAATCTTCCCGCTGGAAAACATCCTCTCGCTCGTTGTATGTTCCAATGTTGTAAGCATTGTTCACATCGTTATCTGCCATATCTTATTTTTCTTTTGCTAAGAAAGGAATAAAAATTCGTTAGTAACAGATAAATGGATCAAAATAATTACACAATTGCATATGTCCCATGGTGGGCGCCAAACTGTTTACTCCTAAAATGGTACAATTGAATTTGTAACGTAGTTTATAGACACGTGAGTCAATTTGATCCAAAAATATAAAATAAATAAGAACAGAGGCGCGATTATAAAATAACTTAAAGGAAATACAAGTCTAGTTCTGAGTTTAGCTTCTCCGATAGCAGTAGCAAGAACAATATTAAGAATAAAGTAAAAAAAATAATTTACTACTCATCATTTTTACCCTTCACGTTTACAAATTCTTCTTCTTTGAATTTCCTTAGAACCCTACTGCAAAATTCATCTTTCTCAGTACAATCTCACTACTAAAATTTATTATCACCATGTCTTCTAATACTGCTGTCCTCGGAAGTTCTGGCCTTCTCTTCAGTGGTGGCCCAAAAAGAACAAACAAAGGAAGTTGTTGTCGAATCCGAACCTCCTACCGTTAACTCCATCATACCCCTTCAACTTAACACCCAGTCAGACTTTCAAGTCCAAAAAGAGCCCATTAATCTAAAAAATGACAAACATTGGCCTGTTTATAGGTATCCTTCTTCCATTCGTATTTCTAACATTCCCTTCGTGAATAAAGATTGCGATTGGAATAACATTGAAATTTTCTCCCCCAATGAGGTGGAAAGGGTCACCTTCTCCAAACTAGGGTTCATGTATGTTTATACATACCCTTTCACTTTGAGATTGCGTCACAGAATTGATTCCATAATTTTTGAATTCTGCCATCGTTACCAAACCTGTTTGGCTCAAGCAGGCCCATCAGTATGGCGTACAGTGGCTTGCCTTCGGAAGCTGTGCTCCGAGACTGGAAAAACCCCAACTCTCACACGCTTGATCAACCTCTATTCCCCAAAGATATTCTGTAGAGGTGTGATAAAACTCAACAATGCGGCTACCATGCCATTCGTACCAGCATTGATGATGATAATGACCGTGGATGGATGGAACGGTACATTTTCATTGCTACTAGAGAAATCCTCCCGATAACAGCACCTATTATTCCTCAATCTTGGAACCTTTTTCGTAAGTCTTCAAATATCTTTTCCTTTCCGTGTTTAAAAATACTCTCCTCTCCCGTTAACTTTGTATTTTTCTTATTCCAACTACTCATTGGGAACAACCATAGGTTAAGAACCCGGCCCAATGGGTACATAAAATTTGAGACATTCCTACACCGGACTCTCGAAGGTGGAAAGAAATGGCTCCGTGATTTAATTGGAAAGCTAAAAACCATGGTAAATAAAAGTTCTTCCTTCTTTCTTTCATTCTTTAGTTAGAACCAATTTATTGACATTTTTTTGCAATATATAGTTTTTCCGAAAATATCATTTGCCATGCTATCGAGGTTCTCGATGACCTAGAGGAAGCCCAATGAGAATTGCAAGATGTCCTTGACCGGAAGAGAGCTCGTGAAGCCACTCTCACTTCCGGTGTAGGCGCCTCCTCCTGGAGTCCCCATCCCAAAGACAAGAAACCAAAGAGAAAATGTACCACTACGGTCGGAACTCGGTGGAAACCTTCAACAAAAGAAACTCCAGTCGAACCAGCCATATTGGTCCTTGTTCATAAAGGAACTGGCGATGAATCAAGTCCTTTTCAAAAAAGAAAAAGATCTTCATTGGCTTAACTGGATGCTCAGCCGAGAGAGCTTTAAACACCACACGGAAGAAGTTCAAGAACTCTTCACAGAAATGGGATTAGCTGACAACGCTGCATCTCGTTTTTAATTCCCCATTGTTGCTTTCGGTTAGAAGAATTCTACCGCTGACATTCCTCCTTCATGAAATTCTGAACCAATAGTAGCCGCATATCCTTCTACACCAGCTGATATCTCTCTATCGGCCCCATCCGAACAGATAGAATATGTTCTTTTCCTACAATCATCCGACCATGAAAATTTGGGAAACACTTACCGGTCACCCACTCAAAACCTTAATGGAAAATGGAGTATCATTCTCAAAGTTTCAAATGGGTAACACATACTTTCCAAGACGGTGGAGGTTGCCAACTATCTGAAGCTGCTGGCCACGAAAAATAATTGAAGAAAAATGAACTCTTTTTCTGGTGAGTGTCTGATAAACAACAACATGCATTGTTCGACTCAGATATCAATATAACCTTACTCTCTACCCTTTTTATCTGTTAGACTTTGTCTTAATAACCTTAGATTTAACATTTTTAGGTTAACCTTCTTGCTTCTGAGGGCCTCCAAAGGTTGATTTTGGATAAAGGGGAACTTACTACAGAAGGAAATTAACTTTTGGTCTAACGAAATCAGCTTGTTGAATGCCTCACGGTGTTAGAAGCAAAAGTTGCTCAAAAGGGCGAGCTCGAAGCCCGATTAGAGCAATCCGAGTAAGATAGAATGGCCCACAACCAACAAGCCGCTCAATTACATGAAGATCTTAAGGAGGCGAAGGCCAAGTGGGCTGAACTACATGATGTCGTGAGTACCGCGGCCGAGTGCAAGACTGCTTTTATAGAGCAAATCAATAATTTGGAGGCTAGCTTATACTCCAAAACCGAAGAGGCTACTGTTATCGAGGAGAGGATAGCCAGAATAAAAGATATATTCAAAAAGGTTATGGAGCAGAACCAACTTCATGCATTAACCAACACTGAACTTGATTCCATAATCGGCATTGTGAGAGACGAAAATGAAAAACTCTAATTAAAAATTGAGAAACTCTGAGCTAAACTCCAAGACTAAGAAGATTCTTTCCTCCTCGAGAAAACTTATGCTATTTATCACATGAGGAGGAAGACTTTCGAGGAGGCCAAAGAAGGGATTGCAAATATGGATGATTGCATTGCCAAGGCTCGTGAATTGGAGTCAACTGCCCTCGAGAACATTTCTACTCGGCCCGTTGCGTCTGACTCTTCGAACACTAGTTCCGAGTATTCGGAAACCAAAGAGCAAGCTGAAGAATAAAAAGACAACGATGAAGGCCTTGGTTCGGATGCAGAACAATCTTCACCTACAAATGAAGCCGAAAACACTTCCCTTCCTCTGAACTCCGCAGACAAAAATAATTGATATATATATTTGCTTTAAGTTTGCCAAAACTTGTTTATGTAACTATGCCAAAACTTGTTTAAGTTTGCCATTTTAATAATGAAATAAATCTTTTGCTTGTTTATTGTGCAAAACATATTTCTTTTACTTAACTGATAAAGATAAAAAAAAAATTTGTTTTTACATTCCCACTTTCAGTATTTTTCCTTTGACTATGAGGTTTCATAAGCGAGGGCCCCTATGTTCCTGTTCATTCCGGCACAAGCATTTGAAGTTTTAATTAACTTTTTAACATAATATAATTTAACATATTATTTGGACAAGAAATATGATAAAAACAAAAGGACTTTAATTTATTCCTTCCATCTTTAAAAGTACATTTACATAAACATTCATTTGCTTAAGTAAATAAAGCTGCCACTATATGTGGCTAACTTGTACAACTTATTTTTACGGGGCTGAACGTGCAGTCCCCGGTCCTGATAAGACATAAACCCCGGATCTAACAGTCCCCGGTCTTCGTAACACTTTTAGTGCCTTAGTATGCAATAGTTCCCCCCTCCCCCCAGTTTTCGGATGCTAAGTATGAGAATTCGAACACTTGAAATCTTGCTATCGCCGATGACCCTTTTTTCGTAGTATACTTTTCATTGTTGCCTCATTAAAAACCTTGCCAGAAAAATTTAATTGGGACAAAAATTGGACGAAGGGAAAATGAGTGCAACACGTACTTTCAGAATCAACAAGGATCTTCAGTAGTAATACCTTTTGAGGTAAGTCACGTTCCAATTTCTTGGCATTTTAACGCCGTCTTGATTCTCCAATTGATATGAACCTTTACTGGTTATAGCAGAAATTCGGTAAGGTCCTTCCTATGTTTCTCCTAACTTTCCGGCATTAACCTCTCAATTACTTTGAGTTACTTTTCTCAAAACCAAATCACTGACTTGAAATATCAAAAATTTGGTCTGCGGTTTTATTATCTTTCCATTCTTTGCTTTTGTATCGCCATCCTTACATATGTCAAATGTCAATGCTCCTCAAGCAAATCCAGTTTAATCAGCAGTGCTTCATTATTTGTCTCCTCGTTTGCTTGGGAATACCTTATGGTCGGATCCTCAATCTCCACCGGGATCAAACCTTCCGCACCGTACATAAGTAAAAATGGTATTTCACCCGTGCTCGATTTTGTCGTTTCCCAACCGATGACTTACTTTCAAATCTTCGTTCTCGATTTTAATGCCTTCGGAACTCACTCAACACTGATCACATGCTTGTATCTGGTGCCAACTATTTGCTTACTCACATATTACATGTCTTCAATTTCACATATTATCTCGTTATTCGTTCAACTGGCGCCAACCAATTTTACCACATACAATCTTCTTATCAATGTTGTATAAGTAAATGTTGGAAGGTAGAACCTTGTTAGGTGTACAATATTAATCCCTTCAAGCATCTCTCGTTTATCTATTGCTACTTTAATTCAAGGGTCCACCTCTACTAAAAATTTTAAAAACCGAAAAATCCGTTGATCAAGGTGACAACTTCTCAAGGCAAAAGTAGGCTCCACGACCACGAGTCAGTTGGCTACAAGCTACACAAATAATCGATCGAATTCACTATTTATTTTAGCTGTATAAATATTATATATGAACTACATATATATTATATATTCACCGATCATTTTTAATTTAAACGATTAAATCAACTGCTATTTAATTTAATTCTTGAAATTTAAAATAAAAAACAAAAAACAAAAATAGAACATGTACCAAACAAGATGCCTGTTTGTAGGCCCAAACTCACTATACTGGAAGAGATTGGGGATCAGGGGGACACGTGATGTTGTTTGGGCTTTTAAGTTTTAACCTTATCTTACACAATCAAGAACTACATTGAATTCTTTCCTTTTCCATGACCGAACAAGATTCTTGGTTAAGTTTTGCTTTTTTCTCTCAAAACAATACTTTGAAACGACAGTTGATTTGGTCTGTCTTACTTGGGATAGCTGTACGCTTCAATCAATGTTACATATGGTGTTCCCACCACTCTTCTTTACCTGCCGAGCTACCTAAACAAACAAATATGTAAGGTTGAAACCTTTATTTGTTTTTGTGCGTGCGCGCAACTAATGGCTTGGATTCACTTTCGGTACTAAAAATAATTAAAGGCAGAAATGTTTTTTAAGAATATTTATTAACTCTAGTTAAGCTAACTGCAACAATGCAGTAAATTTTCAAGCACTACTAAAAAACAAATAGTGCTTGGAAAATAATAATTGAATATGCCTAAGTTCGTATAAAAGCCGCACTCATTCGCTCGAGTTAGATAATGTATTATTTCCTTAGTAAATACAGTTAATTAAAAACAAATAAGCCGCACTCATTCAATGCATGTACATTTCGGTATAAATTGAGATAGAATTTAATCATATACATGCAGTATGAAACACAACTTATTAAAGGTTAAATTTTTCAAAAAATGGCGTGAAGAAAAAACTACTACATTTATTAAGGGAAAGAGAGTCGTTGGCCAGTTGGGTAATGAATGGTCAGTGAATATATGAAGAGAACCATCTTGAATTTGCATTCAATTCCTCACTTTCCCCCTATAATATATAGTACTAATCATTTATAACTAGAGGCAATTTAAGTAGGTATTTTGTAGGGATACTTTTTGAATGATGCTCTGTTACGTTAAACAAAAACAAACAATGACCGGCTTTCTGAAGTGGATGCATCAGTTTGTCATTCAAGTTATTTTAATAAAATCAAGGACCACTCTATCTCAAAATGACAACCATCAATATTAAGGCAATAAATGGTGAATAGTTAGGTAATCACATCTGTTTGAATACAAACAAGACTTTCATCATAATTATCATCGTAAGCTGCAATTCTTGGACCACCTTTTCTCCAACCAGTAGCTAATAAAGAGGACCCCTCCCCCAACGTAAAGGAACTTTTAACTTTTTTTTTCTTTCAACTGACTTTGAACGCTCTCTCCGCTGCGCTCCATTATTTGAAAAGAAACAATCTACACGAATAGTGTATATAGAGTAATTTTCATCATGATAAGATTAAATTAACTTATAACAACAAGTAATTAAAAGCTAAAAACATTAAAGTCAATAGGTAATGATTTTTTTTCAGTTATGGTCAGATAAAGAAGATATTAGCAAATTTAAAATACGAATGTGATGTACTTGCGAAAAGAATTAACCTAATTAATAGTAGGTTATCCAACCGCTTGAATTAAAAAAAGTCAGCGAATATATAATATATGTATAATTCATTATAATATGTGTATAACCATACATATTTTTAAAAGCTATGAAAAGTAAATATTGAATCCGACTATTTACGTAAAAATCCCTTTTAAGAAGCTAAACCCATTAAAAGCAAGTCAAATGAAGGGAAAAGTGCACAGTTAGCCACTAATTAGAGATGTCTTTACTCTTTAGTCACTGTTTAAAATGTATTTATTTTTTAGCCAGTGCTTAATAATTTTTTACCCGTCCGGACGAAAATATGCCTGTGCTAGACATGGGTGTTGTATAAATATTAAGGACATAGTGTCCTTAACTTCATGAATGTTGTATAAATATTAAGGACAAAGTGTCATGTATTTGCACTTTCCGTTGTTAAACTTTAGGACATCATGTCAACTTCATATGTGCAGTGTAAATGTTAAGGACATGGCGTCCTTAACTTCATGTGTGCAGTGTAAATATTAAGGACATAATGTCCTTAACTTGTATTTGCACCTTCTGTTGTTAAACTTTAAGACCTCATGTCCTTAACTTCATATGTGCAGTGTAAATATTAAGGACATGGTGTCCTTAACTTCATGTGTGCAATATAAATGTTAAGGACATAGTATCCTTAACTTTATGAGTGTTGTGTAAATATTAAGGATACAGTGTCCTTAACTTCATGAATGTTGTGTAAATATTAAGGACAAAGTGTCCTATATTCGTTCCGTTGTTAAACTTTAGGATATCATGAAGTTAAGAACGTCATGTCCTTAACATTTACATAACACTCATGAAGAAAGAGTAAAAACGTCTTTTCGTATTAATTTTAATAGAGTTGTGGCTATTTTTGTTAAGCATTAAAAATACTGGATAAAAACTAAATACCATGTTAAAAAGTGGTTATTCCACGCAATTAGTGAAAAGCCCATTGGAAGAAAGATATGGAAAGCCCAACATGAAACTCGACCCGTATGGATTGGTGTATGGCCCTCGCAGCAGGATGTGAACTGTAATCGAAATTCTTACTTCAATTAATCAATGGGTCAGACACATATATGGTTATATTTTTCTAGATTACAAAATTAGGAAATTAATATTAAATATTTTTCTTAAGAGACGTACAAAAACCTTAAAATACAAATAATATAAACCAAAGAAGGTACCATTTTGTTGTATTTTATAACAAAAGTGTTAATATCACACATACACACACAAAAGTGGATTACAATCTGATCCAATGAAACAAGGGCTAAAGATTTAAAGATTCACAAAGGACATGCACGCAGAAACACTATATATAGTCCAATTCTATTTTAGTGCAAACTAGGTTGTTACATAATTAAGTTTCTGATTTTCCTTCCATTGCCATTCATGTTAGACCTAGAGACACATGTACCATGTTAGACCTAGAGACACATGTACCACTATGTTTTTGTGTGTGTGAGAGAGAGATAACAATTTGAGGAGAGAGAGCCATATACACGAGGGAGAGATGCCATTTTGCATTCATATATTATTGGCATTAACTTGATTGTCCTAATGTGTGTCGAAAGTATATATTTTTGCTCCTCGAGATTGAAATTATGTGAATCGAAGACCAATATTTTAAAATATAATTTTTATTATATTAGACATGAGAAAAAGTGCAACTGATAATATATATTACTAAATACATATGCAATCCCTTAAACTTGTCCCATATTTTCATTTAGATACTTGAAATCAGTCTTAGTTCCTATTAAAATGTGTCAATTGAACATATTTTTTAACATCAGAGTGCGTGTGGTTCAAATATAAAACCAACCAATCAACTTTTGACAACTCACAATCCTCATAGCCAGATCTACCTACACACTCTTCCTTTCCATTCCTCCCTCTCTCTCTCTTTCTCTCTCTACCCAAACCCTTAAACCACAAGCATCGCCGGCAAATTCAACTTTCTCACAAGTAATAAATTATCTGACAAATTCTGGAACTACAACCCTCACTCAAGAGTAATAAATTAATTATGAACATAAATAAAAGAAAGAAAAGGAAAATCGATAGTAAATAGTGGAAGGCTTGGAGAAGTTAGTAACGACAACAGAGTTAACTACTTTGGCTTTAGTGACAGAGATTGAAGAAAAAAATTGGTAATCGAAACCCATTCATTGCTCTTTCTTCGACTGTTCATTCCTCTTTTCAAAACGAGTTATCTTAGATTTTATGTTGTTACTGGTGAGCTTTTCTGGTTATGTGTATTTGCAATTCTTTTTCGCTCTTTTGCCGTGTTTGATTTTGTTTGCTTCTGACGCTTTTACCATTTTGATTGCATGTACGTTTATTATAACCAGAGCTGTTAAAACGGGCCCAGCCAGCCCAAGCCTCGTGGGCTTTTAAGTTTGGTGGGTTAGTATGATTTGGACCGCCATATGAATGAGCCTTTAACATGGCCAACTCAATCCAGTCCTAAGAGGGCCGCGGGCTAAGGCTGATCTGCCCTTTAATTATTTTAGAAAATATTTTTTTTTTAATTCTTAAATATTTTTTCATGACATAGTCGATTAATCATGTAAACAACTTGTGTTTGCTTAGAGCATACAAAAATCTTGATATTTGACGAGGATTCTCGTAATTAAAATGCAAATTCTCTATATCTCTAGTTCTTCTTTTTTAAAGTTACATGAATATTTTCTTAATACTTTTCTTTCATTTTTCTCAAATTTAGTGATTGCTTCAATAAATTTATATACTAAGGTTTTTAATTTAGAATTAACATCATTTGTTGATTTCATTATTATAGTCCATAATATTTTAAAATTTCTGAAATTTGCTAGTGATCAATTTTTTTTTGTATTTAAAATTGATCTTTTTCTATACCGAAGAGCAATTTAAACATTAATAATATATTAAAGTAATTCAAACTGATAATTGGCCACTTAAAGTAATATTTTCTATTGAAAAAAGATTATTATTGGCCACCTAAAACTTTTCAAGTTCATTATTAATCCTAGCCCAACCCTACCCAAGTAGCGGGCTGGGTTGGTGTTACATCTCATGTTTTCGTACGGAAAAGTACGCCATAAGTAAATTGAGATAAGCTCGGAAATGAGATGTTACATCCCGCATTTTCGTATGTTAAAGTTTCGTCGTAAGTTAATCAACGTAAGCTCGGGAATGAGATTATTTTTGAGGTTATAAGTATTATGCTATTTCAAACAAGTTCGTGAAGGTGAGAGGGTAAGCAAATCGAAGAAGATGAGTTTCGTCGAAGTTTGACATTTTGGGATAAATACGATCCAAGCTATAATACCCGATATTTATGGACTAGTGCCATACAAGGTACCACATGACCATGATAGTAAGATGTATAAAGTGTGTTAAAAGGGAGTAGTATTTTAAGTAATTTGAGATAATTCTTAATTATGTAGGTAATTAGTTAATTATTGGTTAATGGAAGATTAACAAGTTAATCAAGAGATTGGTGGATAATTAATTAAGACTTTTGGTTAAGCCTTAACGTGGCAACCAAGGCTTTAGGAAATTGTGACTCTTAAGTCCATATTATATGGTGGCACATTAAGAGAGTGTTGTGGCTTAGTCATTACAAAGAAGTGAGGCCCACAACCCATACTCTTAAAAGTTTTTCCTACATTATGAAGTGAGATAGATTGGCTTGCTAAGTAACTGGTGGGATTCTCAAACAAAATTTCATATGAATCCTTTACAATACTTATGGCAACATGATTTTGCTTCAACAAAATTTCATACGAAGTTATACTGCGTAATAGCAATGGAATTTGCAATTCTAAAAGAGCACGGTACAATCTTTCTCAAGAATATCATACAGATATTTTCCTACTCCGATCTTGCCGTCACGTATTTTTGTCGCGATTGTCGTGTGTTAGAGGGATTGTCAAGAGAACCGGTTTAGGTATGTTAAGGCTATCCTTTCTTTTCTTTTGGCATGATTCAAATGACATAGACGAAACGAGCAAAATACGCAACTTTCATAAATGACTCTATTCATATAAATACTAGGGGTGTCTATATTCTTGATTCCCCATGTGTCTTATTATTATATCTTCTGTTCATGGGTCTCAGAAAAATATGTAGTTGATAAAGTTATCTGAAAGGCATATTGATCTTATGATATTCCGAGAAAACTTATTAATGTATTTCTTATGCATTTTATGTATTTATACATGTACATTGACCCATGACCAGATGGCATTATATACGCGTATATTATATGTATATGGGATATGGAAAAAGGTTATGGCGTTATACACATACCACCACCTGATCAACTGGTATACATTGATGATTTGCCCACAGTGACCGAGATGATAGGATGGGATGCCATTAGAGGCTTGATGATGTTATGAACGCATATACCTATGCATGATATGACATTTATACGCATACGCATGATATTATAAATATGAAATGATTCACAGAATTATTCAAACTTACATGTTGAGTCTTTTACTCCATGTTTCTCTATGTCTTTTATTTAATGATTTTTATTCCTTACATACTCGGTACATTATTTGTACTGATGTTATTTTTGCCTGGGGACGCTGTGTTTCATGTCTGCGTGTCCCGATAGACAGGTTGAGAGTCCTCCAAGTAAGCTATCAGCTCAACGGAAGGTGTTGGTGCGCTCCATATACTCCGGAGTTGCTTATTTGGTTAGTATGATTTGGACATGTAATGATTAGTATGGCGGGGTCATGTCCCGACCTTTATGATATTTATCTACTCTTAAAGGCTTGTAGACATATGTCATGTACGTGAAAGATTGTATGGCCTTGTCAGCCTATGTTTAGTATACGAGTGATCATTTTGGTCTTATACCGTATGTCATATGTATAAGTTTGTATTACATATTGGGTTGTCCTATGTCGGGTACTTTCTCATATTTTATTCTACTTATCTCACGACAGCCTCTCCGGCTCATTTACCTATGATAGTATGATATGAAAGATACATTGCGTTGGTACTCGGTTGAGTAGGGTATCAGGTACCCGTCACGGCCCATCAGTTTGGATCGTGACAAAAGTAGTATCAGAGCAGTTCTGTCCTAGGGAGTCTACAAGTCGTGTCTAGTAGAGTCTTATTTATGGGTGTGTTGTGCACCACACTTATAAGCAGGAAGCTGCAGGGCATTTAGGACTGTCACTCTTTCTTCTTACTCTAGATCGTGTGGTAAAGCTCAGTTGTAAGAACTCAATTTCCTAAACTCTATCTTATTCGTAATACAACGATACCTATATCCAGAAAGACGGTTGGTAAGAGATATAGCTATGGAAGAGTTGAGTCAGAGGAACTCGATTTTGCATCATGCTTATGATGAGTAAATGTGAGGTCTTCAGCAAATCATGTGTGTACTAAAATATGTAAGCTTATTTATAAGGAGTCTCAAGGCAAGAATATCTATCCACCCATATGGTGAAAAGAAATGAGAGAATCAGAAGATACAAGTTTCAACAAGTAAAAGAAGCAAGGTGGAGAAGGGCACGAGGCACCTAGTTAATGAAGATTATCAGTATTTACTATTCAGAAAGAGAGATAAGCATTTTGAGTTACCTTCAACAATAACAGAGGTATGTACAATTAGCCATACCCATCTCAGTTATGCCCTGTGAGAGCTAACAGATATGGCTTAGGAGAAGGACGGGATATTAGGATCCGACTGGGGTTAGAGTAACCCAAAATAATGGATGGATTATTTGCGTTAGTTGACATTTCCGAAGGATATTGAAAATGTGCTAATAAATCTACTTGTGAGACACCCAGATGGTGCACTCTAAAGTAGTACAACTAGATATGAGTACTACAAAGATAGGCATTGGAAGCCTAGAAGGGATAAATATTATCTTAGTGTGACTTCCATCCCTAGTAGAGAGAGAATGTTAGGTAACCCGAAGAGTCAATAGATGGAGCAAGGGGAGCTAAAAGCAAAAGAATATCTTGTTGAAGTTTTCTGAATAAAGTGATAGACAGAAATGTTAGTAGGGAAATAAGAAGAGAGTTAATGAAGCATTATGAGTAAGATGTGATACATGGGTGACAACGGTAGATACAAAAATGATAGTATTATAGAGTCTATAGTCAAGGAAAGGAAAAGACAAAAGGTGACAGGCCTTGAAACAATAAAAGAGTATAAGCAATAAAGTCATACCCTCATTTCGAGAAATAAGTTTGTGACTCTAACGTGATTACCAGAAGAAAAGTTAGACCCCGGAGTAATACAAATCAGTATGGGCTGGTGAACAAGGTAAACTAAATATGAATTAGGGACTGAGTGACGTGATAATAGTCGACATCATGAGAATTTTAGATTGCGTTCCGGCTATAATAGAATGGACGACAGAAGAATAACCTTTAAAGGTCATTCAGGAAGACACTTCCCTAAAGCAAGCAGTGTGAGCAAAGTTAAGCTTAAGGGACTATGTGTGCCAGTTATACTAGATGTCACCCTCGTGAGTAAGGAATTTTGTTATCCTTGTTACAGAAGGATTTTCGCAAGAAAAGTAAGGGTCATCGATGATGTGAAAACACGCCAAAGATGAAGAGGTAAAACATCTATATGTAGATCATCGTAGCACTAAATCTTAGTACTTCCCTAAAGGGGGAATATGGAGTGATGTGGCATTAAGTCATAATTAAGTGGTTCTAGTAACTATGAAATGATAAAGGAAGAATGCGATAAAAATAAGAAACGGATGAGATTGTACTTATACAAATCCTACAGATATGCTACGATTCCAGAACATTATGCAAACTAGACGTCAAGGAGAGGAAATAAGGGTTCATGTCCGAGATGTTATTGATAAATAAGGAGCCAGTGCGAGACGTAAGTTAAGACAAAGGAAATAACCCAATAAAGATTAAACGGAATATTGATATGAGAATGGGCCAACGAATAGTTAGCAGTTGATTCACGAAGAGCCTAGTTATGGTTAGACAAGAGGATACAGACAAATCAACAGATCGTGCAAGATAAACATAGTAAACCCCAACATGGGGAATTCAGTTTCGCAGATATGACATCGTGACCCTTGAGAAATATTCAGATAGGAGTTGGGTTAGTTAAAGGTACCGTATGAGTGTTATGAAAATAAAAGAGAGTGCCACTGGGAAGACACTCAAAATATTAGTTCAGAAGCAACCCTACAAGCACAAGGGCGTGGAGGTAAGTAACTACGGATAATTATAGGCGAGGAAGGATATCAAAATTTTCGTCGAGTATACGATGTAATGAGCTCGCAGCTTTACAAGAGTCAGAGGGTCCTCCCTAAGTACTACAATAAAAGACTAGCTGAGGAAATACGGAAGAAGACTTCAACCTAAGCACAGTGACCTAAAGAGGAAATGGTCTTGTAACAACAGTCTCACTGCAACATTGTATGCACTCCATAAGAAAGTGGCACCTACCGTGGCTAGTGAACGAGAAGTAAAATCAAAAGTAATACTCGAGATCATATGAGTTGCACGAAAATTACGGCATGCGTGGGAACTAAGATAAGCTAAGTATGAACACAACAAAGGGGCAGAAAGACTAGGAAAAGTAATAGCTTACGTTTAAAGAAAGATGAGAAGGAACAAAAGGAATTATTCGATCAATGATCCAGAGTTAGTTACATTATGAACGCACTTAAGATTTCGGAGTATTATCCATGTAGCATATATGTTGACAATCATACAGCCGTAGAAGACTCCAGTATAAGTTAAAAGAAAGAATTAAGTCTAGGTCATAGACAAAGGATTGAATCGTTAGAAGATTGTATCATGGATATTCCATAGCGCCCATGAAAGGCTAAAGTAATAACTAATACCATGAGCCGCAGATCGGAAGATAGCTAAAGCCTACATAAAGGTTGGTCAGAGGGAAGAGAAAACTAAACATTTACATCAACTAAGTAAATCATGAGTTTGATTATTGGACCCAGAAAATTATAGAGATCATGATTGAAAATTTTGCAGAATCACTCTTAGTATCAGAAGTACAAGAGTACAACAACCATATTCTACAACAGCTATACGATAAAGCCAGTTAGAAGAATACCAGCCTTATAAGAAGTCAGTATAAAGCTCCCACCGGATTGTGTATACACCAGAGGTGCAAGTATTATAATAGAGCTTCAAATTGTGGATGTGAATGATACCTATGTGGAAGGGAGGTCATGAAAGAGATAGAAGATGTGATGCGAGACTTTAAGGTAAGTAAGGTAAAGGTGGACAATATACGAGATTCTCACATGCAGAAGATTATGTATAGTCCATTCTTCGGATAGAAGGCTAGAAGTGCGGGGATTCAGTATCCAGGAATGATAGCATCGTCGTCAGTGGCATAACTTCCAGCCTATGGTTTCTAGGTATCTAGAGGTCTAGTTAAGAGAGTAAAGAAGAGTTAGAGACGATGTGATGTCTCGCTTGATGTTCCAGAATAACATAAGGAAATCTATGGTGCAAGCAAGTTGAAGGAAGGTTGCTAGTAGTATAAATAGATATGTGTAGATCGTAAGCTAAAGTATGATAAAGCGACAAGGTTTTAGGAAGACAGGAGTAAGGATAAGAAAGGGCGAGTGAGAAGGTGTCGAGAATGGATAAGTCCTCGGGATTAAGCCCATGAAAACAAGAGAGCTAATGGTTTCTCTAAATTATAGAAAGCTCAGTATAGCCTGAATGAACTCAAAGGAGTCTAAGACTAATAGCATTTAAAAGAGATGGAATGTTGCCCTGGTAGTAGAATGAGGGTGTAATTGTGATAAATAAAGGATGACGTTTGGGCCTTCGATTGAGTAATGATTTGAAAACAAAAGGGGGATTTCATGAATTGTACAGGATTAAAATACCCACGTAATATGAACCACATTGGGATGCTATGAAATACGGTTATGGAAGTATGGTGGAAAATCACTTCAAACGTTCCTCGATGCAACATGAGCCCTAATGATTACGTAAGAGGTTTCAAGTTATCAGTGGTAGATTGTAGATCAATATTGAGGTGAATCAACAATGGATGGATAAAAGTTACAAAGCATGAGCTGAGATTAGGCTGTCATTCTTAAGATGATTAGTAATGAGGAAGTATTAAAGGACTTAGATTTATACATATGGGATAAGCAACGAGAGTAACCTGGAGTTTGGTAGAAAACCTAAGTAACAATAAACCGAAGTAAGAGTTATGGTATAGTATGACCTATTTAGATGTAATAAATCCATAGACGGCCAGAGGTACAACTTGTCATAATTCTGTATACGTTCACAAAGTGAGGCCTAGAGATTAGCTAAAAGGTGGATGAAAAATAAAAGAAGAGTCACATAGGAGCACATACAAGGACAAAGTCATACAGACTACATGATAGAAGGTAGCAACAGTTGCGAGATTGGATCCGACCACAAGTCGTGGTGTGAAAAAGAGGCCTAAAGGGGGGAATGTTGTGATGACCCAAAAGGTCATCTTATATTTTAGAACTCGAATATCCACTCTTAAGCCTTAAAAATCTCATTTTTACCCTCCTCAATTTGCGTGCACAGTCCGGGTATTGGCCCGGAAGGTTTATATGTTAAAAACAGATAAAAATAAGAATTTTTGCCTTAAAATTTTAGTTGAGTTGACTTTGGTTAACATTTTTGGTAAACAGGCCCGGATCCGTATTTTGACGGTCCTGGTGGGTCCGTATCAAATTATGTGACCTGGGCGTATGCCCAGAATCAAATTCGGAGGTCCCTAGCTCGAGTTATGAATTTTTGATGAAAATTAAAAGTCTGAAAATTTAGTTGTTTTAAGAATTGGTTGATGTTTGGACTTGTTGATACCGGGTCCGTATTTTGGTTCCGAAACCCGGTATAGATTCAATATAATATTTATGACTTATCTATGAAATTTGGTGAGAAACGGAGTTGATTTGACATGATTCGGACGTCCGGTTGTGGAAATAGGAATTTTAAAGCTTTCTTGAAAATTTCATTCGATTTGGTGCTAAATTCGTAGTTCTAGGTGTTATTTTGGCGATCTGATCGTGCGAGCAAGTTCATATAATATTTGTAGACTTGTGTACATGTTTGGTTTGGAGCCCCGAGGGCTCGGGTGAGCTTCAGATAGGTTACGGGATGTTTGGACTTTGGAAAATCTAGTTTTCTCCAGATTTTGATGCGTTCTGGTTTCCTTCTTCGCGTTCGCGAAGGCACTCTCGTGAACGCGAAGTAGAAACTGGAATGGCTGATGTTTACTCTTCGCGAACGCGAAGGCCTGGTTGCGAACACGAAGTAATGGGGGATTTACGCTTCGCGAACGTGACCGGCTCATCACGAACGGGAGGCATTTGGAACCTGGGGAGGGTTGGTATTTCCTTCATCACGAACGCGAGCAATGTCTCGCAAACGCGAAGGCCAGGGGGGCAACCATCGCGAATTCGAGCAAGGTCTCGCAAACATGAAGGCTTGCCAGCTCTGCTCTTCGCGAACGTGACAGTGGCATCGCGAACGCGATGCACACTGTCGCCCAGTGCATAAAACATAATCAAAACGGGACTTAAGCCATTTCTTCAACATTTTCAAGAACCAAATGGTTTGAGGAGATTTTCAAGAGTCATTTTCTTCCCCAAAGTGTTGGTAAGTGATTCTAAACCATTTTCTTTCAATTATTCATTTTATTTCATAAAGTTTTAACCTGAAATCTAGAGTTTTCATGGTAGAATTAGGGGGTTTGGGTAGAAACTAGGGATTTTGGAAATTTGGGGATTTAGACCTCAATTTGAGGTCGGATTCCAAAACCAATTATATATCCGGACTCGAGGGTGAATGGGTAAATAGATTTTGGTCCGAACCCCGAGTTTTGACCAAGCAGGCCCGGGGTCGATTTTTGACTTTTTGGAGGAAAATTTGGAAAATTTAATTTATACAATATAATTGATTCCTTTAGCAATATTTGATATTATTGAATTATTTTTTAATAGATACGAGTGGTTTGGAGGTGTATTCTAGAGGAAACGCTGTGATTGAGAATTAAGTGATCTTCGGAGTAAGGTAAGTGTCGTGGTTAACCCTGACTTGAGGGAATTAGGAACCTCAAATTATTTTTTAGGTGAAATTCATGTGAGCGGCGTATATGTGAGGTGACGAATACTTATGTGCCGTCAATTTACCTATTTTCCCTGTTTCTCCTATTTTTCTTATATTGTCTCTTTCCCATGCCTAATTGCTACAAGTTTAGTCTAATGTCGTTAAACTTATCGTTCTTATCATGCTTACGGATCTTCTGGTGATAATTAAGTATTTATTTCGAAGTTGAGATTGATATTGTGGAATCAAATGTTGAAGTAAATCTTGTACTTGTTATTCTATCTCCATGTTATTATTTATTCATTGCATTATGGTAAGGGAGAGTGTTAATGCACGAAGGGTGATGCCGTGCTATATTGTGAGTGTTAATGCACGAAGAGTGATGCCGTGCCATATTGTGAGTGTTAATACACGAAGGGTGATGCTGTGCCATGATATGAGAGTTAATGCACGAAGGGTGATGCAGTGTCGTTTCTATTGTTTTTATGATGAGATTGAGAGTAAAAGCACGAAGGATGATGCCGTGTATTTTTCCTTTACAGTATTCTTTATTTCTGTTGATTCATAGTATATTGGTTGTTCCAGTTATCATTCTGTTGTAGTTCCTTATCTCGTATTTCCCCCAGCATGTTTTTCCCTCCCGATATTTCCTGTCTAGCTCTTCATTACTGTTATTTGTATATACACTGTTAAATTATGCAAGTTGATTTGTAGGTGCCTTGCCTTAGCCTCGTCACTACTTCGTCAAAGTTATCACACCCCCTTTCTACCCCCGAAAGAAAATGTGTGTCGTATGGATTGTGTGGATTAAAGAGTTTTTCCAATTAAAGTGACAAATTTGAGTAGGGATTATTTTATTTACAGAGTCGCCACTTGGAATTGATTTTTTAGGTGTTCCAAGTCACCTTTTATTTGAATCCCTATTCAAAGGATGATTGACTCTTTTCATGTTGGTCTGCAAAAATATAGTCCGGGTACAGAATTTTATTGACCGAGGAGAAGGTGTAAGGCATTCCCCGAGCTCCGTTGTTCTAGCACGATCGCTTTTATTGACTAAAATTAGCTTGAATTAATTTTGGACAAACTGTGATTTATATGATTTGTTTTTTGTTTTTCCTATGTCCGCTTTTGTTGCTTGATTATTAGAATTACTAAAGAATGACTTGGGTAATATTACGGCTTCATGACCACGTTACGCAAGCGAATATGTGACCTAAAATAAAATTAATTAACTTATTATAATCGCGTCTCACAAGTGAATCCAGAATCATGACAATCGATTATTTATAATACTTTTGAGAAATTACTACATTTGTGTTCGATGAGATTAGTTTAGGAATTTATTAAATGCCACTATCGCGCTACACAAGCGAATTCGCGATTATAGCAAAAGATTAATTAAATTGAGAACTAATTAAGCCATTGAGATAATTGAATTAATTTATTAAGTGTTAAACATCACACTACGCAAGCGAGTTCGTGAATAAAAAAGGGTTAAAGTGCACCTACTAATTGCCTAGTAATTTAAAATAATTATTAAGGTGATTAAGTTACATAGCCACTAAAAGAAAATATGATTCATTGAAATTAATTGATGAGATTCTTATATTTAAAAAAAACATTGGGTTATCTTTGTTTATTAGATTTATAATGGCATTGGGCAGCTTTACGGGCCAACTTAAAATATAATCATAAAGAACCAAGCAAAAATAAGTCATGCTTTTAATAAAGAATCCAATTCAAAATAAGACAAATAAAATATTTAAGGTACCTAATTATAGAAAAATGATGACAAGAGTGAGAGAACACCCAACTAAAGAAACCAATTAAAAATACTACATGGAGGAAAGGAAATAAATATAACTCGATGAAGCTTAGCCTTTGTGACTTAAAGAAAAGTTTCTGTTACAACTTTAGATATTGGAAATGAAAACCAGAAACTTTCTTTTAAGGTATTCGACCCATTTGGATGAATGCATTTCAATACTAACTTAAAGATAACAAGGAAATTCTAGCTTAGCTTAAGCAGCGATATGGAGTATACAAAATCATTATTTTTTGTTCAACTATGTATACCAAAACGGCGATACACGAACTCGAAATGAAAACGTTTCAACAACATCATATCACCGTAAGGCTTAAAGCATTCATATATCCATTTACGACATGATACAAATCAGTATATTGCTTCCTTTGCCCTTTAGCAATTAAACAATCAAAGCAGCTTTAAACTTTAGAAAAAACTGAAACTTAATGACACTCAGTATGACAATGAAAATTGATTCGTGAAGTCAAGCACTCTATTCATACACTTATGAGCAAAACATCTGACAAATGTGACGAGACAGTTTTAAAATATGATTAATGCATTCATGATTTTACTACAGCTGAATAAAATTGCATTAATAAAGAGAACTAGAAGAGTACCTAGATGCAGAAGTTAACCAACAGTGAAGAACTTTTGTTTAAAGCGACTAACAACCTCAGCACTAACAGCAACAAATCAGCAGCTTGTAACCCACGAAATGGCCCAGAAAATAACCAGCAAAAGACACTTGAAACTAGAAGCTAGTACCTCCACCAACAGTGCAAAAGATGATGGCCAAGTGTGTTAGAGTCTGTGTGTCTATATGAGTGAGTTGAGAGAGGCAAGTGTGAGGAGTGTAAGCCGATTCCCCCGCCAGTGAGAGGTTGGGCCTGCTAAGATATATAGAGAAAAGGTGGGTAACGGCTAGGTTTGAAGAAGAGGGTGGGCAGCTGGTCCTTTTTTTCTTTTTTTTTTGGTGTGTTATGTGTGTGTTTTAATGGCTGAAAATAGGGTATGGGGTTTGTGAGTGGGGGACAAAGTGTGGGGGACAAACATGGGGGGCAAGCGTGGGGGACAAGGGAAAGTGGAGTGGGGACAAAGTGTGATATTGGTGAGATGAGTGGGCAAAAATTCAAGCACGGTCAAAAATTAGGTGCTCACAGCATGCCCCTCTTTGTTTGGAAACATGAAGAGTTTTCAGGCAAAGAAAAGATGAGCGATAAGACTAATTTTTGGCCATACCATTATTCAAAAGGGAAGAGACAAGAGAAAAGAGTGCGACCGAGTCTTCGTTATGGACAATCTATATATCCCGGGTTATGAGAAAATTTCACCACGTGTAGTTCAAAGAAAAAGGATGGAATGCTGAGTTGGAGAGTCGAGTGAGTTTCCGTCGAGGCTCTGTTCTGTAGTCTAGTTATTACATCAGAAGAAACTAAACAAATCTATCAGCTATGAGTTACAAGATTCTTATCTATAGGTCTTCTAAAACTTGATCTTGAGTCTTGATTGGTTCTTCACGCAGACTCTGATTTTAACCTTAATGCTTGCTAGCTACAGGTGCTTGTTCATTATTCTACGGCTTATTCTGATCAAAACGGGAAATATAAAGCTTGTGACTTTAGTTATGTCCTGAGTAATTCATATCCTTTCAATTTGCTTCAGCATTTGGATTCACTTTGTTTTCTTTATTCTGGATTGAGAAATCTTCTTTTGGTCATCTCGAACCCTGCCTCGAGGTAAAACCTGCTCAGACATCACAACAAACAAACGAATGAAATTTTTCTGCCCCAGTTTTCACTAGGAAAATTTCGTGAGTTATTGTAATAAAATTCTAAACTACTTCTTTATTGAAAGCAAATAAATAAAAAAAAAGTAATGGTGTACTCTGAAAAGGTCATGATGATTTTTTTTTATTGTCCCAAAAGAATTTCTCAACAAGGATTTGTGTACCTTATGTTGGGAAAATGTGGTCAGAGAATAGGATACCCTATATTGGCAATGATACCAGGGAGTGGTGTATCCTGCATTTAAAATCAAATCAACGAGGGAGTGGTGTACCCTATATTGGAGAACACAGCTAGGGATTGGTGTACCCTATACTGGTAAGGAGATCAGGGATTGGTATACCCTATGCTAGTAAGGAAATATAATCAGGGGATTGGTGTACCCTGTATTATTGAGAAGAAAATGTAAACAGAGGTTGGCACCCTGTATTACTGAAAAGGAAATATAACCAGGGGTTGGTGCCCAGTATTACTGAAAAGGAAATGTAACCAGGGGTTGGCGCTCTGTATTACTGAAAAGGAAATGTAACCAGGGGTTGGCGCCCTGTATTACTGAAAAAGAAATGTAACCAGGGGTTGGTGCCCTGTATTACTGAAAAAAAGATGTAACCAGGGGTTGGCGCCCTGTATTACT